>JAXCGZ010000614.1:17500-20000 GCA_037179515.1 Halocaridina rubra
ACAAAAAAGGAGACTCTCTCTCTCTCTCTCTCTCTCTCTCTCTCTCTCTCTCTCTCTCTCTCTCTCTCTCTCTCTCTCTCTCTCTTTCTTTCTCTCTCTTTAACACATTAATACGGGCATGAAATTTTTTTAATTTTCAATGACTAATTCACATATATACTGACATAATTGTTCATTTATCTGTTTGCTAATTTAAATAATCATTATGTATGTATGTATGTATGTATGTATGTAGGTAGGTAGGTAGGTACGTATGTATTTATGTATATATGCTGGTGTGCGTGCATACATGTATGTATGCATGAAGGTGTCAATTGGACCAACAGCGATTTTATCAGCAAAATGTTGAATCTTTTGGACCTTCCTTAATATACATTTATTACAGCTACACCATATCCCTGAGCAATAAGCATACGTAGCTAACAACGTAAAGCCTCCATTTATTTACTTGCTGTGACTGTCAACAACCAAAAATCTTTATTTCTATTTAAAAAGAAGATCATACCCCTTACTTTAGTTACATGCTCGTATATATATATATATATATATATATATATATATATATATATATATATATATATATATATATATATATATATATATATATATATATATATATATATATATATATATATATATATATATATATATATATATATATATATATATATAATATATATATATATATATATATATATATATATATATATATATATATATATATATATATATATATATATATATATATATATATCTTCGACATGAGATTCAAATGATTAATGGCTGTCAAGAATGAGTCCCAGTTTCCTAACACTAGGAGTTGGCGTTACATGAGAAGGTCCTACTTTTTAATTTCTAGATCTTTGGGTGTATATGCAATCTATAATAAAGCTCTTGATGTGATGAATAAGAATTGAGTTTGACTTGAATTTACTCTTGAGTCCATTTCTTGTAAAATATTGCATTACTCTTTCAATTGTGGATTCCATGCCTATAAGTTTCTCTTCTAATGTAGTAAAATAATATAAAAAAAAAATATTATTGATTGTTCTTAAATTATTAATGAGTAAATTTTTTTTGCTTGTAATAAATGTTAAAGGATATTTGAAGTCACTGAATATATCTCGGTCTTCTTTTTAATACTTACAGCATCAGCGAATATTCTTGGATATTCATTTCACATTCCTTATTATCCCTTCACATCTGTCAAGTCACAACACTCCCATCTCATCATAGGAATGAATAGAGATGCCAAAATGAATCTATTATTGCTGAAAGGATTCCTCTCCAATAGTGGGTAATAGACAACAACACCATAAACCTTGGCCTTTGACAAAATATAGGAGAGCAATTTTATTATTATTATTATTATTATTATTATTATTATTATTATTATTATTATTATTATTATTATTATTATTATTATTATTATTATGTCCTGGAATTTGAAAGATTGGTGATATCTTATAACGGTGTGTTTTAAAAGAAAAATAGAGATAACAGCCTAATACGCTATTATATATATATATATATATATATATATATATATATATATATATATATATATATATATATATATATATATATATATATATATATATATATATATATATATATATATATATATATATATATGTATATATATATATATATATATATATATATATATATATATATATATATATATATATATATGCATATATATATATATATATATATATATATATATATATATATATATATATATATATATATATATATACAAAAACCACTGAATATATAATAAATATATTTATAAATACTTTCTTCCTTCAAATAATCACTACATCTTACAAAAGTAAAATGCTAAAAGAATTTTATAGTCAATAATCACGCATAATAACAAAAGAAAATTTGCAATAACATTCAACAATAAAAATCCCCCCCCCCTCCACAGTGAATTCAAGAGCGAAGAAATTAAAAAAAGATATAAGTGTGTGTGTATTATGGTCTGAAGATAATCAGGGTAATAAAGAACTCGAGAGGAGGACGACGTTATGGCTGCTGCTTTTGGGGTTTAAGAGGAATTATTTGAAAGAAATAAGGTGGAATGAAACAGGGGAAGGAGGGCAAAGAAAGGAAGGGGGAGGGGGAAGGGGGGTTTAATGAAATAAACAAGAGGAATGATGTATTATGGGAAAAGAAAAGCAAATAAAGGCAAATGGAGACAAGAGATAAATGGATCAGAAAGAAAGTAAATGGAGGCAAAAAAATAAAAGTTGAAACAAAGGAGGAAGAGAGAGAGAGAGAGAGAGAGAGAGAGAGAGAGAGAGAGGAGAGAGAGAGAGAGAGAGAGAGAGAGAGAGAGGAAAGAATGTAAAAAAAAAGAGAAGAAGAAGAAGAAGAAAGAAGCGGGAAAAGGGGAAGAGAAATTTGGAAGCGGGAAGAAATATTGGATGTAAAGGAAGAAAATTAAAAGAGGGGAGTGGAAAGAAAGAAAGAAAGAAAGAAAGAAAGAAAG
>JAXCGZ010000614.1:25000-27500 GCA_037179515.1 Halocaridina rubra
TTTTTTTCTTTGGTTCCATGCTCTCAAGGGCAAGGAAAATGGCAACACATACAGCCTCCCAGTATACTCATCTTGACTGGATGAAGCACACACGACAACTGATGATTGCACAATCTTATGACTAGTGTGTGGCCAAAACCAATAATTGAACTGCTCGTGCAATCACCATGATTGCTCAATCATGACTGATAGTGTATGATGGGCCTTTACATACTAACTTCATACAGTATTGTACATGTATCAACCTTGTAAGGAACTAAATCCTTCTACAGTTAGCACAAAGGACCCCTGAATTATGTATCACAGTCTCATAACTAACCCAGCCAAGATAACTGTTGTTTGAACAATATAATTACAGATTTACTGGAAGAAAGACTTTATCTAGCTTGCAATTAACCCAGTGCATATCTCCATTTCCCATGGAACTCGATATCAGCCTGAGGATATTGTATCAAGTGAAATAGAGAATAGGGTTTTACATTTTGGTCTTGGAATATTGATAACAATCAGAAATTGTTTAAGCTGAAACTGAGTATAAGATAGGGATTGCTCAAGTGGATATATATTAAATAATAATAATAATAATAATAATAATAATAATAAATCTTTATTTCCAACGTACATTGGGTATTCAAATAAGATGCATATATATTCCAGATAGACATCTGTGGTGTACGATATAGACATACTAAAACAAACAAATCATAAAGATGGGTGTACTATTAAAATTTACAAGTAAAATCTTCCTTTAAGAGTAACTTCTTAAGATTATATTTAAAAGTATACACTGAACCAGCATTTTTTAGTTCTCTGGGAAGCTGATTATATAAATGAGGTCCACGAATGTTTATATCTCTTGAGCCAATATCAGTTTTAGACCTTCGTACTAATAAATCTTCCCCTTGACGGGTAGTTAACCCGGTAACTGAGCTTACTGTAGGAAAATTATACAAGCAATCAGGAAGATTGTTTCTTAGTATATTAAAAACAAAGGTACATATATCAAAAACATATTTATCTCTAATCTTTATCCATTCTAGATCTTTTAAAACAGGAGAGATGTGCTCGTATTTTCTTACATTGCCAACAGCCACTCGTGCTGCAAAGTTTTGTAACTTTTGTATTCTTTGTAATTGAGTCTTATTTGTACATCCCCAAACTTTGAGACAGTAATTAATTAAACTCATAGCTAAGGACTGGACAATTATTATACGAGTTGATGTTTCAAATGAGTCTTTTACCCTATTTAGATATATTAGAGTACCCATTACTTTTTTATAAATTTCATCTATATGCATTTCAAAATTCATGTAACGGTCAAAATGGACACCTAGGTTCTTTACCGAGTTCATTGGCTTAATGATATTACCGTTTAAATTTATATGAAGATTGTCATCAACTTCTGATAATAATTGTCTGGATCCGATAAGAATAGATTGGGTTTTAGTTTCATTAAGTAACAGACCATTTTTTAGAAAGTAACGTTTAGCCATATACAAAATTTCTTCTGCTCTACGAATAATATTTTCTAAATCATTAATTTCTCCTTCAATTAAGATTTGAGTATCGTCAGCATATTGAATGACATAACAGTTAGGTAAATATTTTACTAGATCGTTTACATATATTAGAAAAAGTATAGGTCCTAGGATCGATCCCTGAGGGACCCCAAACAATACCTTCTTGCGACTTGAAACTACATCTTTTATTCTGACTGACTGGTAGCGGTTTTTTAAATAGTTCTCGAACCAGCTTGGGTCAATGTTCATATTTTTGCATTTTTCTAATAAGATGGTATGGTGTACACTATCAAAAGCTTTAGAAAGATCAAGTAGTAGTAGCAATGATATTTTCTTATTATCTATATTTTTGTATATTTCATCTGATATTTTCAATAAGGCAGTTTCAGTTGATAATTTTGGCCTGAAACCGTATTGACTTTTTGCAATAAGTTTATTTTTTTCAAGAAACTCACTTAACTGATTTGCAACAATCTTTTCAAGTATCTTTGATAAAATTGGTAGTAAAGAGATTGGTCTATAGTTAGAGACGTCGTCAGGATTTCCATTTTTAAAACCAGGAATTACATGGGGATTTTTCCATAAATCTGGGTAAATATTGGTAACTATGGAAGTATTGATTATTACCGTCAGATAATATGCTATTACAAATAATGAATCTCTAATAAAACGAAAACAAATTCCATCTGATCCATATGCATTAGAGTCTTTCAGATTTTTTATTACTAAGATTACTGTATTACAATCTACTGTAGTAGGGTTAAAGACATCATTACTTCTATTGAATGCACTATGTTCTTCAAGATTAACATTATTATTATTATTACTTCCATCATCACTATTATCATTACCATTACTACCACCATCATTATTATTTGGAGGAGTTTGTTCCAAGGAGAATTTTTCTCTAATGAAAGTAGAAAGTAGAGTGTTAAATTTGTTCCAGGGGAAACAGACAACTGGCAAGAATTTTCGTACAG
>JAXCGZ010000614.1:32500-35000 GCA_037179515.1 Halocaridina rubra
ACTGTACTAGCCAGCAGGCATACGTATGTTTACTCATATATGCGTACATTCACATATCATTATATGCATACTTATACTCAAACATCCTTTCGCATATTCACATATTATGCATACAGTCATACATACGCCCTTATATATGTATGAATGTATGTATTTACCAAATAGCGTTTAACTAATTGTGATTATGGTAAAGAGCCCCCTGTTCACATGATATTGGGAGTTAAATGCGAAAACGTAGCCACGAATGAGGCTGGGGGAAACTGTAATATGATCATAGTGGCATTCAGAGAGAATGCCTTCATTCCTAGTATAGCAGATATAAGCTATAAGGTCTGTTTCCCTTGTAGACCTTCAGTGGTGTAGTTGGTAGCGCCTTGGAATAGTAATAATGTCTCTTAGGTTCAAGTCCCGGTCAGGGTAAAAATAATTACTGTTTTCACATATGGTAATGGGCTCATTTGAATATATATATATATATATATATATATATATATATATATATATATATATATATATATATATATATATATATATATATATATATATATATATATATTCAAATGAGCCCATTACCATATGTGAAAACATGTATGTATATATATATATATATATATATATATATATATATATATATATATATATATATATATATATATATATATATATATATATATATATATATATATATATATATATATATATATTCAAATGAGCCCATTACCATATGTGAAAACATGTATGTATATATATATATATATATATATATATATATATATATATATATATATATATATATATATATATATATATATATATCATATATATATATATATATATATATATATATATATATATATATATATATATATATATATATATATATATTTATATATATATATATATATATATATATATATATATATATATATATATATATATATATATATATATATATATATATATATATATATATATATATATATATATATATATATATATATATATATATATATATATATATATATATATATATATATATATATATATATATATATATATATATATATATATATATATATATATATATATATATATATATATATACGTATATATATATATATATATATATATATATATATATATATATATATATATATATATATATATATATATATATATATATATATATATATACATATATATAAGTATGTATTGTGTGTGATTACCTAATTGATTACCTAATTGTGTTTACGGGAAAGAGCCCAAAGCTCGTATCTTCCCGTCTCCTGATCGGTTCCATTTTAGACTTAGTGATACTTATCATACTTGTCCTTAAAACTATGGATTGAGATAGCATTAACTACCTCGTCGCTTAGCCAATTCCAATTATCAACTACTCTTACACTGAAAAAGTATTTCCTTACATCCTGCAAAGAAGTTTTCTTACGAAGCTTCAAACTATGACCTCTAGTTCTAGAGCCAGCCATATCAAAATATCCATCCCTATCCACTCTATCATAACCATGAAGGAATTTAAAGACTGTCACCATATCCCCCCTCACTCTTCTAGCTTCGAGTGATGGTAAGTCTAATTCCCTCAGCCTCTCATCATAACTGAGATTGCGTATTTCTGGCACCAGTTTCGTGGCATGTCTTTGAACTTTTTCAAGCTTAGCTATGTGCTTTTTCAAGTGCGGATTCCAAAAGGGGGCTGCATATTCGAGTTTTGGCCTCACATAGGTTACATAAATATTTCTGAACATTTCCTTGTCCATGTGCCTGAAGGCTACCCTTACATTTCATAAGAATGCATATGCTGCCCTTACTATGCCATTTATATGTATTTCTGGAGACAAATCTGCCAGTATGTTTACTCCTAGATCTCTCTCATTTTCTGTCTCTTGAAGTTGTACTCCAGCCACCGAGTAGCCAAGCTTGGGCCTTCTTGCACTTGTACCCATTCTCATTACCTTACATTTTGAAGTACTGAATTTCATTAGCCACTTTTCTGACCACTCATGCAGATTATTTAGATCCTCCTGAAGTTCTCTACCATTGTTTTCGTTTTTTACTTTCTTCACAATCTTTGCATCATCTGCAAACATATTCATGAATGAATTTACAGACTCTGGTAGGTCATTTACATATATAAGGAACAAAAGTGGCCCTAAAACTGAACCCTGTGGAACTCCACTACTAACTCTTCTCCATTTAGACACTGAGTGTCTTACTCTAACCCTCTGTTCCCTTCCTTCTACGTAAGTTTTTATCCATTCCAAAACATTTCCACCTATTCTAGCCATTGATTGCAGCTTCCTAATAAGTCTCCCATGTGGAACAGTGTCAAATGCTTTCTGGAAGTCTAGGAATATGCAATCTGCCCAGCCCTCTCTTTCCTGTAAGATTTGGCTTACCTCATCATAAAATTCTAATAAGTTTGTTACTGTTGATCTACCTTCTCTGAAGCCATGTTGCCTCACTGACAAAAAGTTGAAGGATT
>JAXCGZ010000614.1:45000-52396 GCA_037179515.1 Halocaridina rubra
CTCATGGAAATGGGCGTTGGTGGGTAGCTCCTAACTGTTACACTAAAGAATAAAATAACTGAACTAACCTAAGCTTGCTAACCTTACCTAACTAGCTAGCCTAACCTAACTCAAATTTTAAGCCTTACATGCCTCGTAGCAGATATCTTGGTTCACGCAAGTTTCATTGGTAAAGGGTCCCGTCCTCAGCTTCACATTATGTTCTTGCCTTCCACAAGAACAAGGACATATATATCAAAAGGTGACCCCTTGGTTGTAAATGTTTTATCGAGGAAAGTCCCCCTTTCTTTCCGTAACATTAAAAGGAGAACTGTTTTATGTCCCTGTACATCTCTATGTAGTCTTGAGGATTTGAAATGGTAGTGCTCACCATGCGTGGATTAGGTAATGTGTGTTTGGGTTTTCTTGATGTGCATTATTCCTGTACTGCTAACTCATAGATTATTCAGTATTATTATTTGCACTATTATTTTATTGGTGCAATTTTGTTTGGTGTGCTTTTATAGCTGACATTACCTATTTGCAGTCTTAGGATACACTTGCGGTTTAAATATGTGCTTGTGGCTTCGTTAGGTTTAATTATTTATTTATTTTCTCATTTTTATCGGTAATAGTCTTATGAGGATGAGTGGATATGAAGTTGATATTACTGGCAGGCATAATGACTTGACAATGTATGACTTTTTTAAAAGGTTCGTGAGATCCTGCTAGAACAATGAAGCACACTAAGAAAACATACATATACAGTGGAGAGTTGGGGGGGGATGGCTTAAGTACTAGCTTTCTTTTTATTTTAGTTATTTTGATTGCAGTCACTTTACTGTTCATACCAAGCTGTTTTCATGAAAAGGCCAAGTCAAGAAACACATAAACTTTATAAAATTCATACTATTGTCAGCAGGAAATTAATTAGGGAAATTTTTTGGATATTTTTTTTTTTTAATATGTCAGTTTTTTCGTCTTGATTGTTTGGTATTATTAGTATGTATTGTATTTCTCGTCGAGATGTTGACTCGTTCTGTAAATATTAATGTAGTTAGTATGCAGTATTTAAAGGAGGGCAAGACAAGAGATGTATGGGGGAGTACTAAGCTATCAATATATAGCACCTTAAGAATATACAGGCTCCCCAACTTACGAATGAGTTAGGTTCCAGAAGTCCGTTCATATGTAGAATTGTTTGTAAGTTGTGTTTTGGGAAAAAAATCTATTGTGCATTACTTACATATGCACTACTGTACAGTACTTATGCTAAAGACACTTCATTACTACATAAAACAAATTACAGTATGCTCTAGTAATTAAGTTTTTTAGGTTCATAAAAATTTTTGTTAGTACAGTACTGCATATATGTTGGTTAAGCACCAGAGAGGACTGCCCTGTTGAAGAGAGTGATAGAGAGTTTCTTCTCCTAATAACTTTCTTCTCCAGAAATGTCTTCAACAATAAAGTACCTTTTCCCTTGGAGTATGAGTTGAAGACATTTTTCCAGAAAATTGTCCGCAGGAAAGATTGTTTTGCACTTGGTGTGCTACACTGATGCTCCAGCAGTTTATGAAATATCCAGAGATTTCATCACCACCATTAAGTGTTTTCAAACCTTGGAAAAGCATCAAGGCATAGCAAGTACAGAACAATCTTTGCTGAAGACAAGACCAGGAAGTTTCACTTCCAGAGAAATCCAAACATCATTTTCTGGAAAATGATGTTTGGACTTCTCTGGAAGTGAAACTTCCTGGTCATCGTCTTTTTGAGAAGAATCTCTCTATCACTCTTCAACAGGGGTATATGGAACATTGGGTCCTGGAACCTTGTGTAATAATTACAGTCCACATTGATGTTTCTTAACTATTACATAAAACGTAAAGTGTACAGTATGAATGAATGTTAATGCAGTAATAATGTAATAATATGGTACACTACAGTAGTACATACATAATATACGAGTAGATAATGGGGTAGGTTTATGTTCGCATATGCAAATCTTCATAACTCATTTGTTCGAAAGTAGAGTAACTTCCTTAATTTATGATTTATAACGTAGTTAAGTACCTTTAGCCTAAGTACTGTACAGTACTTCTTATATATGTACTGTACAGTCCTTTATTTGCCTAAACACAGCTTATGGACAATTCTACAGTACGTGCTAAAGGACTCTGGAACCTCACTCGTTCATAAGTAAGGGAGTTTCTGTACTATCACCTCTCAGGAGGATATAAAATCTCATCAATTTTATTAGAGACTCTGGGCTGTTATTCCAAGCAGGTTAGAGAACAGTAACAAGAAACCTCTCATTGCATCAATGTTTTAAGCAAATAATACACATATATCCTTTGAATTAACTATAGAATTTTTCAGTGTATTATGCATACCCATTACTGTTCACGAACTGCCATTACAGGTTCTTTGTCTTATAATAACTGTAGTTTAGGTTACATTAATATGTAAAATATATCAAATGGGCACTTTCAGGTTCTTATTCTCTTATTGGAAAAATTGGAGTTTTTCATTAGTGACTACCTTTGAGCAGATGATGCACTTTTGGAGACGGCAGAATGCCAAGTGTGAAAAACTATATTTTGTTCCTGGTTTATACATTACAAAGGGTACCTGCTTTAGCTATGGGTTTGGGGCCCATTCAGGCCCCAGTGGGATTCCAAAGCTAAAGTAAACTTCCTAATGGCGATTTTGAGTCATTAAGAAATGATATAATGTAAGATATGCGGCATCCTACCATTGGCCGCAATATGGCTTATTTTTGCAAGGGTCTACTAAATTGTTCTTCTAATATTGTCTTTCGTGACCATAAAATTTTCTCATGTGAAACGGTGAAACAGAATTACAGTGGAATTATAAAGGGCAATCGGAAAACGAAGAATTAAAGTAATATAGTAATGGCATCTGTTATTTCCTTGCTGTTGCCAAATTATTATACAGTGTCATACTTTATGATACTGTATAATATGGTGATCATTGGTTAAGGCAAAAAGTCCTAGAAATGCTACCATATCAAGCTCAATTTAACATAAAGGGAGGAATTTGTGGAATACCAAGAAATGACAAATTATAGGAACTTTTTTTTTGAGGGGGGAGTGTTAGCTCCTTACTTCAATACAGTACGTATTTACCTGCACTTTTAGATGTAGACATGCTCTGTTACCATTTACATTTTTAACTAAATTATTTGCTTTTCGTTGTGTCTTTATAAGCAGAAGGAATTTCATTCTATGAATAATTTTGTTTTATAAATTATTAATTAAATATTATACTTAGTGGTGAGGGTGAAGAATTTCTTGTATTTCTTGTTGTTGTTGATGTTCCTTATGGTGTCTGGTCAAATAGTCCTGAGTCCTTAAGGAAGGCCATTGCCAGTCCTCGGCTTTCCTATAGAGCTCTCAGGGAATGTATATTGTGTTGTTGGCTTATGTGCTTTCAAGTAGTGCAGTCTTCCATAACGTGTGTGATTGTATGCAGTGATGTGTTACATCTTGAACAGGCATCGCTGATGGAGTTGTGCAGCCTCTTCTGACAACTCAGAAGGACTGGATGGTGCCCACATCGCAGCTTGGCTGGGTGGACTCTTGTTTTCTCTTGGAGGATTCAGATGATGAATGTCAGGAGGTTGTGTATGTGGCCATGTGTTGTTGTCGAGTGACGAGGTGGAATGGCGAGTTGACTGGGTTTGGATTTTTTTATATTATCTTTTTTTTTAAATGATTGTGACACCAGGACGGGCCAAAAAATTAATAAAATAAAACAGCCCTCATCGGACCTGGGCATGAAGAATACCTAAAGTAAAGAGAAACAGAGATGGAGAGTGTAATGACTTGTTAGATGTGAAGGGATAATAAAAGATGTGTAATGAATATCCAAGGATATTCAGTGTAGCTGTAGGCATAGAAAAAGAACCGTAACTGAAGGAAGACTTAACATTGAACTGTCCTGGACAGACCTATTTAAGTTAAAAAAAAACCTTCAGCTGTAGTATCGCACCGGGCAGCTGATGCCATGAGCCAACCCACTACTGGATGTTTGCAGAGGCAGGTTTAAGGTGGGCAGGATGAAAATATGACAGTATTTGGTGTGATACCGTGTGCTAGATGTTCTTTTGATGTTCCTTGGTGTGTGGGTGTTCTGCCATGTTGTGAAATGGACTGATTTGGTTTGTGGAGGCTGCAGCAAGTATATGTGCACTTTTTTTTTATTTTAAGAACTTTGGTTCAAAGTGTAAGTGGTCTGTAAGTGTTGTATCTGTGCAGCCTGTGATTACTTTCTGTAGTTTACTTTATATAGAGTGTAAGGTGTTGTGGTGTGTATTAGTGAGGTTTAGAAACTTAGGCAGTGCTGACATATTCAGTCACTGAGTGTATATATTGTTCTTAAGCTGTTGTAGTGGTTTCTTTGTTGTGTCCAAAGAGCGTATGGGCAAGTGACCTGAAGGCATTGAACCTTGGTGTCAGATTGTTTTGATGTTTGTGGTATCTTGTTTAAATGACATTGTTGTATCCTATGCTATATCAAATATTTTATGTGTGTGTGATAAGGGATGGTCATGGTGAGGTGTGAAATGTTAGGTAGTTCTGCTCTTCAATTTATAAGGAGAGTAACAATGGATTTGGCTGTAGCTCTGTGGCGAACCATTCATGTATGTGGTGAGGGAGGGGAGGAGGAGGTTTGCAGCTGTGTTTGTATTTTAATGTGTACTTGTGAGTGTTATGTTTATCTGCATAGGAAGCTATGTGTACTTGAGGTGAGTGAGGAGTAGGTAGCTTGTGCAAATATAGGTTAAAGAGTATGGGTAAAAAAACTTTCTTCAGGAAGTCTCTTTATAAAGTTTTTGATGTTTGATGACAGACTTGCAAATAATACGGATGCACTCCTGCCTGAAAGGTCATTGACAAGCCATTTTTTTGTTTTTTTGTGCAAGTTTTTGTTGAAAGTGTTATTTTAGGGCATGGCGGGTATGGCATTAAAGTCTTTACTTTTGTCTAATGTGACAATAAGTGTCCTATGGTGTGGGCCCACTAATTTAATATGTTAGGTCTGTAAGTAGGGTGTTTGTGGCGTATTATAGTCTGAATCGAGGTTATGATGGGGCAAAGGGAAGGAGAGGTGTAATTTGTTGCAGGGTTAGTTGTTCGATGACTTTAGATAAGTGCAGAGTAGTGTAATGAGACTATGAAACATGGTAAGAATGTAACATTAGTACATGTGAACGCTCAGTCCCTGCTCGCTCATTTTGAGGAAATAATAATGCTAACAAAAGACTACAACATAGACATCCTCTGTGTAACTGAAACTTGGCTTCCTCCTACAACTGAAAATAGATATGTGAATATTCCAGAGTTTAAAATATTTTGCAATGACCATGGCAGAGGGGGTGGGGTTTGTATTTATGTTAGAAATTATCTTAGTGCATCAGAAATAGCCACAGGTTTAGAAAAAACTGAGGAGCTCGAAGATTTATGGATCACTGTGCAGTATCAGAAACTTCCATCTTTCATTGTAGGGTGTGTTTACCGTCACCCTAAAGCACCTACCAGTTCATTCAATCATCTACTAGAAACATTCAGAAATATCTGTGTGCGTCATAAACCCATATACATACTTGGTGATTTTAATGATGACTTGCTCTCAGCAGATAACAAAATGAAAAGGGTGATCAACACTGTGAAGTTAACACAAATAGTGACAAAACCGACCCGCATAACCCCCAATTCTAGGACTCTTATAGATCTGATAATAACAAATAAAGTGGAAAGTATACTCTATTGGGACGTAGTTCCCTGCCCAATTGCAGACCACGAGCTGAACATTGCTATGCTAAACATAAACAAGCCGAAAAGGAAGCCTCTCCTCAAGACATTCCGGTGTCTAAAAAATTACTCCCCTGATATCTTTTGTGAAACATTAATCAATAACACAAATGCACTTAATAGAATTAAATACACAGATAACGTCGATTTGCAGGTTGAGATTCTAACAAAAGTCTTCCTTGAATGCTTAGATAGTTGTGCACCCATTGTAACAAGAAAAATAACCCGCCCCTCAGCCCCCTGGCTAACTAATGACATCAAAGAGGCAATGCAAATCAGAAATCAAATACAAAAAGAGCTAAAAATGAATAGATATGATATGACTCTCCGAGAACGTTATAAAACAGAAAAGAAACGTGTCAGATCTCTCATCAGTGTAAGTAAAAAAGACTTTTACAAAAAACAATTTAATGACTCTAGACATGATACAGCAGCAACATGGAAAGTGATAAGAAGCATGATACCAAATGAAAAGAGTACCTCAGAAAGTTATGAAAATATTACGGAGTTGAAAGTCAAAGCAGAAAACTTTAATAACTATTTTGCTAACGTTGGCAAAAATACATATGAAAAAAATCAAGAAAACATCAACTCAGTGAATATGAGTAATTGCTTAAATGACAATTCTTCCAATGAAAACACAAGAGAGTACTTCAAGCTTATTCCTATCGATTGTGCTACCCTAATTCTTACCATAAAGAGCCTAAGAAACTCTGGCTCTTATGGTTCAGATGGTATACCATTTCAGTTCATCAAAGATGCTCTACCCGTGATTGCATCCTATATTCTAACTATTATGAACACTTCCATTGTCACTAAAAAGTTTCCTGACTCTTGGAAAATAGCACATGTAATACCTCTGCATAAAAAGGGGGACAGAGAAGATGTGACAAACTATCGTCCCATTTCCCTGCTACCCATTTTCTCTAAAATATTAGAAAAAATTGTTGCATGCCAACTTATGTCATATTTAGAATCAAATAGACTACTAACGATTAGCCAACATGGTTTCAGACCAAAACTCTCGACGGAAACTGCACTGCTTAAAGTTACGAATAGTATATATAATAATATAGATATGAAAAAAATATCTTTGCTAGTTTTGTTGGACTTATCAAAAGCCTTCGACAGTGTAAACCATGAAATTCTTTTAAGTAAATGTATTAACTTAAATATTGATCCAAGCTGGTTTAGCGAGTATCTATCTAATCGTAAACAGTCCATACGTCTTAACAACATTATCTCTGTGCCAAAAAATGTATCATTTGGTGTTCCACAGGGATCAGTACTTGGTCCTATCCTCTTCTCCATTTACGTAAATGATCTATCTTCTTTCATTTCTGACTGTCTAGTCGTACAATATGCAGATGACACTCAACTACTCCTTAGTGGTGATATTAATAATCTCCCAGAGCTAACTTTAAGAGCAGAAAACACTCTGTCAAAAATTAAAACCTATTTCCAAGAAATTGGGCTGTTAATTAACGAAAGTAAAACACAGTGCATATTTATTGGTTCAAGGTTCCACATAGCACAAATTCCAGAAAACACAACAATTAATTTTTGCGACAATATTATCA
>JAXCGZ010000615.1:12500-15000 GCA_037179515.1 Halocaridina rubra
ACAGACCAGCATAGTACAGTCAATTAACACAAATCGCACACATATACAATATTGATTTGAAAAGAAGATAAATTAGATATAATTTTATTATATATATTTTTTTTTAGCCAGCACACGCATGCATACACACAGATACGCACCCACGCACAAATTAATTAGAAACTAAAGTAATGAGTTGTTTTTATAACTATTATTCATGTAAGTGACAAAACATAACGCTAAAAAAAAGGTTAAACATGAAAATTAAAAAAAAAACAAATTATCCAGGTTATTTATGGGGAAGTAAACTGAAATTGGTTTTATGTAAATGGTTTGTCTCTGAATAGTAAAAAAGATATCTTTATTACTTCAGTTTTTACGACTTTCAGAAAGAAAAAGATAAAGAATTCTTATCTTCTTGATATCCAGACTAAATTCTCTATGTTGAATTTTTTTTCTTTTTTTTATTTTTTTTTTTTTATTAAGGTTTCCTTTTTCCTTGCGCGAAGAATTTTATGATTTCCTTTGAAAATTGAATATAAAATGGTATCACATTTTTACATAAGTTCCTATTATAACTTTTTTTAATTTCTTTCGAAAACTTGTATTAGAAACATTTTTTTTTACTGACTGCCTGTAGTAAGAGCTTTATGGTTTCCTTTGAAAACTAAATTTAGAAACTTTACATGCAAGTAACCGGTATCATTTTTTGGTTTCATTTGAAAACTTTATGTTGAAATTATGTTCTATCTTTTGTTTTCGAGCTACATGTATGAAGAATTTTATGGTTTCTTCCGTAAAACTTGAGTTTGAACCCATTCGGCTTTTCGCAAATTTTCAGAATAACTCGTGTCAATATTTTTCTGATTTCTTCAGAAAACATAATTTTTATATCATTTAATTTCTAAAAGTTTTCTGAATGTCTAGAGTGAAAAGCTTATGTGATTTCTTTAGAAGACTGAAATTTGAAACCACCTAGCATTTCTCACATATTTTAAGTATCTGGCATAATATTTTGGTTTCTGATGAAAGCTTAATATTCAAACCATTTTCAAAATTCGGGTATAAAAATGTCGATGCCATCGAAAATTGAATTTTGAAACCCATTTTTTTTTTTTTAAGTTTTCTGGTTGTTTGATATGAAGAGTTTTCATTTCATTTCTTTTTTAGAAAATGGTCATCTGAAACCATTTCGTTTTGTAAGCGTTCTGAAATTTCTATTTTGAAGCCATTTAATGTATTTATATATATGTACCTGTATAATTTTATGCTCCGGTTTTACGTCACGGACTCCCTTTTCTACCAAGGGCTAGGACGGTTGCCTTCTTGCGAAGGACTTGTTTTGGCAGATGTAATTCTTACCCTGAGAGCATGCGCTTGCTAACCTCAGACCGTGACGGGGCGCGAACCCTCGACCTGACGCCTCAAAGTCATGGACACTACCGCTTGAGCCACGGTGACTACACCTGTATAATTTTATGATTTATGTCAAAACTGCATTTTGAAAGTGTGTAATATTTGTAGGTTATCTGAATGCCTGATATTACGTTTTACGTTGTCTTTCAGGAATTGCATTTTGAAACCATATAGCTATTACAAGTTTTCCAATATACCCTTCTTGTGAAGAATGTTATGGTTTCTCTCGAAAACTTAATTTTGATATCATTATACTTTTTGCAAGTTTTTTGATGGCCTATTATAGAGAACATTGTTATTTATTTTCAGAACTAAATATTTATATCAATTAAAGTTTTTAAATATTCGGAATGTCAAGAACAAAGATTTTTTTTTTTTTTTTTGGTAAAGAATTTCCTGTTGGCCCATCATGAAAAATTCATTTGTAAACCGTAGTTTGCTTGGTACATTTTTTTTTTTTACTAAATATTGTAAGGTTTACTAATTTGTCATACTTATGTATATACCCATTTTATTAGTTTGTATATATTATTGATTTATCACTGAATGTATCATTATTTTTTTTATTTGAGTGGTTTTTTTTCTTTTGTCTCAGAATTTTAGTTCTAACCCATAACTTCTTTTATTTTCATTCTAGTAATTGTTGTCCTTGTTTTGCTGTTGTTTTCTAAATAGTCCTAATTATATCTTCTATAGAGGTGAGAATACGTATTATTTGAATACATTTGCATAAATTCATCTTGCTCTCAGTTCAAAATAAGTTTTCATGATCATTTGTTGCTATTTCTAATTTATTTTATTCATACATGCTTACAATGAAGCTTCACACACTTATTTAAGATATCACAAAACTCAAGTATGAATCAAGTAGATAAAACTTTCAATATCATACTAAAATATTCTCATTTTCATAGGCAAAAGTGAGGACCCTACTACTGGACTGGAATCAGGGCACTCACAAACACAGAAAATCTGCAGAAGAAGAAGATGCAGAGCTGGCTTCTATGGTACCCTTCAGGGTCTCACCAACACTACTACCAGCCAGTGCATGTCTAACCAGCGAGCAGACAACATCCAAGGCTCTCCAGACCACTCGTTTGTTCTC
>JAXCGZ010000615.1:25000-30000 GCA_037179515.1 Halocaridina rubra
TGTGACTAGTATATACAGAGCTGTAAAAAATTGCAAGTGAGATTGCATCATTATAGTAAAAAGATGGGAGTATACAAACGCTTTTTTGTACTTATGTAAAATACAAATCATAAAACCTTTTGAGAGATTTCAAAGGTCATTCTTTCATGTAAATATATAATAGAGAAATATAACTGAGGCATGACTAATACAACTTATAAGGGATATATGACAACTAATCCTAAAAAAAAAAAATTCTTTTTTGCTTTCAGTATTAAAGAAATTCCAGAAACTTTCAATTATGTGTTAATAGTGTTTTATACAATTAAAGCCAGCCACTGAGGGGCAAATCAGCCTCAAGTTGGTGCCGTTCCCAAGCCCGGGTAAATGGGGAGGGTTGGCGGTAGGAAGGGCATCCGGCCATAAATATGAGGTATGGGACAGAAACATATGGAGAACACTGGCCAGCAACATCGACCCCCACATAAAAGTGGGAAAAGATGTAGACGAAGAGGAAGAAGAAGTATTTTATATAGTTAGTAATGCTAATGGTTGTAATTATCTTAAATAAGTAATTTTATGTTTTTTGTATAATGTGAATAATATTTTTGATAACTCAAGAATTATATTCAATTGCTATTTCCTGTTTACTCTTTAATGAGAAATTTTGTCATTTGACATATTGAAATTGAATCATCGATAAATATACTTTTAATATTTATAAGCAAATGACTCTTTTTCATTTTGGAGACATTTCATTTTTAGAATGTTGCAATCTTTAGTGATTGAAATACTTACGTTTAATTAAGCAAATTTTATATGCTTTGACATGTCTGTTGTTTATGTAAATACGAATTGTTTAATTTATTTAGAGTGCCTTTTAATACGCATCGCTTACATTGTAGTTATGTCTTAGGCTGCTTTCACACCAAAGTGGCACGTTGCACGTGGCACGTCACGTGGCACGCCAGTTGAAAACGATCATCCGGAAATATATGAAACCTCTCACACAGAAGTGACGTGACACGTCCCATGTGCTACTTGCGACTTACGTCGTATGTAGCACGTGGTACATGAGACGTGTCACGCCACTTCTGTGTGAAAGGTTTCATATATTTCCGGATGATCGTTTTCAACTGGCGTGCCACGTGACGTGCCACTTACAACGTGCTTTTGGCGTGAAAACGGCCTTAAACCTGATGTTTTCTTTGAAGCTTCAGTATAAAATGTATATAAATTTTACCTGAAAATGTGTATTTAAAATATACAAAAGCTCTTGAACCTCATACATACATACATACATACATACATACAATAATACATACATACATACATACATACATACATACATACATACATACATACATACATACATACATACATACATACATACATACATACATACATACATACATACATACATACATACATACATACATACATACATACATACATACATACATACATACATACAGAGACTAAGTTGAGTGAGGACATAAACAGTGTCACAGTTTTTCCTAAGGGCTTCAGAATACTAAGGGTCGAAAGATCTGAGAGGACTGGTGGAGGGATAGCACTGCTCATAAGCGAGAGGATTCAAGCTGAAGAGATAAACTTGGCTATAGAAAGTGAGTTCAGGGAATTTCTTGTTGCTCGCATAAATACTGGGTCAGAGAGCATTATAATAACTGTTGTATACAACCCACCAAGGAACCAAAATAGGCTTGAAATTTATGAGGAAAGTCATATAGGTACGATTGAAGTCATAAACTCAGTTGTTAACATGGCGCGGGAGAAAAAATGTAGGATTTTGATTATGGGAGACTTTAATCATAAAGAGATAGATTGGATAAATCTTGACCCACACAGTGGTGAGGACTCCTTTGGGGCAAGATTCCTAGATTGCGTACAAGGGAATTTCCTACACCAACATGTAATGGAACCAACAAGAGCCAGGGGTGGGGATGAGCCATCACTACTTGATCTGGTGTTCACAGATAATGTGTTGGATATTGAAAATATTGAGTATGAACCACCAATTGGAAAGAGTGACCACTGTGTGTTGTTGATGGAGTATATCATTGAAGACATTCTTCCTGAGAGTAGAGGCACTGAGGACATGAGGAGGAACTATCAGAAAGGAGATTACATCAAAATGAATGAGCTTTTTGCAGTTATTGACTGGAGAACCTTATTTTACAACAAATCTGTACAAGAAATGTATGACATCTTTTGTGAGAAATATGGGAAGATAGTAGATTGCTGCATACCTGTCACCAAAGTAGGTGTAATTCATGCCAGAGAGAAATGGTTCGATAATGGGTGTAAAAGAGCTAAGGAGTGGAGAGACAAATGCTGGAAAAGGTATAGGAGGAGAAAAAACATAAATGCCTGGCAAACCTACAAAAGAGCAAGAAATGACTACCTAAGTAAAAGGAGAGAGGCAGAGAAAGATTATGAGAGGGACATCACCAGGAAGGCTAAAGAAAATCCCAAGCTTTTCCACAGCTTTATCAGAGGAAAACTGAAGGTAAAAGAACAGGTTTTAAGGCTAAAGAGAGCGGATGGAAGCATCACTGAGACGGACGAAGAGATCTGCAAAGAATTGAACAAGGAGTTTCAGTCAGTATTTACAGTAGAAAATACCCCACCCCCTCAGATTGCAGTGATAGAAGCTCAAGGGCCGGTATTAGAGAACATCAACCTTACAGCCACAGAGGTATGCAAGGCGCTGATGGATTTAGATGTTCATAAAGCTACAGGTCCTGATGACATATCCCCTCATGTGCTTAAAAAATGCGCAAACACAATATCAGTGGCACTAAGTATCATATTTAAGGAGTCATTGGAGTCGGGGGAGATTCCAAGATGCTGGAAACAAGCAAATGTGATACCTATCTTCAAAAAGGGAAGGAGGGATACGGCTCTGAACTATAGACCAGTTTCCTTGACCAGCATAGTTTGCAAACTTATGGAGAAACTACTAAGGAAACATATCTCTCTTCACTTGGAATCCTTCAACTTTTTGTCAGTGAGGCAACATGGCTTCAGAGAAGGAAGATCAACAGTAACAAACTTATTAGAATTTTATGATGAGGTAAGCCAAATCTTACAGGAAAGAGAGGGTTGGGCAGATTGCATATTCCTAGACTTCCAGAAAGCGTTTGACACTGTTCCACATGGGAGACTTATTAGGAAGCTGCAATCAATGGCTAGAATAGGTGGAAATGTCTTGGAATGGATAAAAACTTACTTAGAAGGAAGGGAACAGAGGGTTAGAGTAAGACACTCAGTGTCTGAATGGAGAAGAGTTAGTAGTGGAGTTCCACAGGGTTCAGTTTTAGGGCCACTTTTGTTCCTTGTATATGTAAATGACCTACCAGAGTCTGTAAATTCATTCATGAATATGTTTGCAGATGATGCAAAGATTGTGAAGAAAGTAAAAAACGAGAACAATGGTAGAGAACTTCAGGAGGATCTAAATAATCTGCATGAGTGGTCAGAAAAGTGGCTAATGAAATTCAATACCTCAAAATGTAAGGTAATGAGAATGGGTACAAGTGCAAGAAGGCCCAAGCTTGACTACTCGGTGGCTGGAGTACAGCTTCAGGAGACAGAAAATGAGAGAGATCTAGGAGTAAACATATTGGCAGATTTGTCTCCAGAAATACATATAAATGGCGTAGTAAGGGCAGCATATGCATTCTTATCAAATGTAAGGGTAGCCTTCAGGCACATGGACAAGGAAATGTTCAGAAATATTTATGTAACCTATGTGAGGCCAAAACTCGAATATGCAGCCCCCTTTTGGAATCCGCACTTGAAAAAGCACATAGCTAAGCTTGAAAAAGTTCAAAGACATGCCACGAAACTGGTGCCAGAAATACGCAATCTCGGTTATGATGAGAGGCTGAGGGAATTAGACTTGCCATCACTCGAAGCTAGAAGAGTAAGGGGGGATATGGTGACAGTCTTTAAATTCCTTCATGGTTATGATAGAGTGGATAGGGATCGATATTTCGATATGGCTGGCTCTAGAACTAGAGGTCATAGTTTGAAGCTTCGGAAGAAAACTTGTTTGCAGGATGTAAGGAAATACTTTTTCAGTGTAAGAGTAGTTGATAATTGGAATTCGCTAAGCGAGGAGGTAGTTAATGCTACCTCAATCCATAGTTTTAAGGACAGGTATGATAAGTATCACTAAGTCTAAAAATGGAACCGATCAGGAGACGGGAAGATACGAGCTTTGGGCTCTTTCCCGTAAACACAATTAGGTAATCACAATTAGGTAATCACATACATACATACATACATACATACATACATACATACATACATACATACATACATACATACATACATACATACATACATACATACATACATACATACATACATACATATATACATACATAGTTAACTCTTGAATATTCCGATTGTGGCATTAGGCTGAATAACATCCATTGTAAGGAGAATAGATATCAATGTTATCTCCAGAATACTTCAGATGTATTCATTGCACACAATAGATGTTGACAATGGTGTTGTACTTTACATGGAAACAATTCCTCTTGTTATTACATTTCTGTGTTCTATATAGATATGGTGACCTATATATGGGGTGTCCTATATATGCATCTACACACACACACTACACACACACACACACACACACACACACGCAAGCACACACACACAAACACACACACACACACACACGCATGCACACACACAAACACACACACACAAACACACACACACACACACACACGCATGCACACACACAAACACACACACAAACACACACACACACACACATGTGCCCACATACATGCATTTATATACGTAAGATATTAAAAGAAATTTTCAGATCTTTACTACTTTCGAGTATAATTTATCTATTACTCATCTTCAGAGGTATCTAATATGTAGAAACGAAAGAAGCTGTATACAGTATATACCACCTGATACAGAAGAAAAAGAAAAATTAGCAACTCAACAAAGGAAAATCATCTTTGGCA
>JAXCGZ010000615.1:47500-52340 GCA_037179515.1 Halocaridina rubra
GTATGTATGTATGTATGTATGTATGTATGTATGTATGTATGTATGTATGTATGTATGTATGTATGTATGTATGTATGTATTTATGTATGTATGTATATATGTATGTATGTATGTATGTATGTATGTATGTATGTATGTATGTATGTATGTATGTATGTATGTATGTATGTATGTATGTATGTATGTATGTATGTATGTATGTATGTATGTATGTATGTATGTATGTATGTATGTATGCATGCATGCATGTATGTATGTATGTATGTATGTATGTATGTATGTATGTATGTATGTATGTATGTATGTATGTATGTATGTATGTATGTATGTATGTATGTATGTATGTATGTATGTATGTATGTATGTATGTATGTATGTGCCTTATAGCACTTCCCTAATATTACTTACGGGAGAGAGCCATATGCTCATAAATCTCCCGTTCGGTTTCATTATTTTTACTCCCCGACTCCTCTCAAATTAGTCCTTAGAATTTTAGATGCATTCAGCATTGACTGTTTCCTCACTTATCGACTCCCAGTTATCAAGCATTTTTACATTAAAGAAATTCTTCCTTACATCCTGAGCAAAAGATTTTCTTGCGAAGTTTCAAACTATGAACTCTAGTTCTAGAGCCACCCATATCAGAATATCACTCCCAATCCAGTCTGTCAACAACATTAAATAATTTGCAAACCGATACCAAATCCCACCTCTTGTCTCTAGCTTCGAATTATTTTACATCTTACTCTCTCAGCCTCTCCTCATAACCGAGATTAAGTATCTCTGTCACCATCTTGGTAGCATGTGTTTTCTCCAATTTATTAAAGTGCTTTTTCAAGTGCGAATTCCAAATGGGTGCTGCAGACTCAAGCGTTTTGCCTCACATACGTCACGTTAATATTTCTAAACATGTCCTTGTCCTTGTTCCTGAAGGCCACCCTTTTGTTTACTAAGAAAGGATGTGTTATCTTTATTATACAGTTTATGAGCATTTCCAGAAATAAATTTGACAATCCTTTTACGTTCTTAAACGTTCTTAAAGTTCTGTGACTGCTATAAACTTAGGCCCTCTTGCACTCTTGTCCATTCTCATTACTTTACAGTTTGAAGGACAGAAGCTCATTGCCCATTTGTGTGATCATCATTCAAAGTATTTAGGTATACTTGGAGTTCTCAGCCGTTATTTTAGTCTATTATTCTCTTAATATTTTGTTTAATCTTCTGCAAACATATTTTCAAATACATTTACAGACTCCGGCTGGTCATTTACATATATAAGGAATAGAAGCGGCGCTGAAATTGATCCCTGCGGAACCCTACTGCTAGGCTTCTCCACTCAAACTCTGCACCTCTTACTGACCCTCTCTTCCCTTCCTTTTAAATAAGTTTGTAACCACTCCAAGACATGTGGCCCCTATTCTTACCACTACTTACAGCCTCTTAAAAAAAGTCTCCCACGTGGGACTGTATCAAATGTCTTCTGAAAATTTAAGTATATGCAGTCTGCCCACCCATCTCTTACTTCTTGGAGTAATCTTACCTCATCATAAAACTCTAGTAGTTTGTTGCCGTAGACCTGTCTACTCTGAGGCAATGTTGTCTTACTAAGAATAGGTTGTAGGACTCCAAGAGAAGAGAAATGTGTTTCCTAAGTAATTTCTCCATTTTTGCAAACAATGCTAGTCAGTGAAACGGTTCTAGAGCTTAGAGCCGTGTCTCTCCATCTCTATTTGAAATTAGGCGTTACGTTCGCCTGTTGCCAGCATCTTGGCAACTCTTCATACGCCAGTGACTTCTCAATAGAATTCATAGTACACTCCTTAAGTAAATAAGGGGATATATTATCAGGACCTGTAGCTTTATGGACATCTAACTCCATCAACGCTTTGCATACCTCTGTAGCTTAAAAGAAGATGTTTTCTAATACTGATCCATGGTCCCTCAGCTCCTCAATATGAGGTATAGTATATGGTATAGTAATGGCAGTTATATTGTGAGACGTAGTTTCCCACTTAGTAGCTGCAATACTATCGTTATTTTTCAAGTAGTCTTTTTATGGATAGCTTTTCCTAATTTAAATTCTCGGTTCCCCTACTCTTTGGCAAAACAGCTTCGATAGTATACCCTATCAGCAATACACAGAGGTCATTTTAAGCAATCGGTGGCTCATACTGCGAGTATTAGATCAAGGAGTTATGGTGCGTCTCCTCCCCTGGCCCTTGCTGGTTCCAGTGCATGTCCTTGCAAGAAATTTTCTTGTACACAATCTAGGAATTTTGTCCCAAAAGAATTACCCTCACTATGTGGTTCAAGGCTACTCCAGACTATTTCTCAATAATTAAATTCCCCCAGGGTTAATATCCTACACTTTCATGCGCGATGCTTAAAACTTAATAGATAACTTCTTGTGTAACCATATTACTTTCTTCACAATCCTTTAGTCTTTTCTGATTCCTTGGTGGGTTATATGCAATAGCTATTGCAATTCTCTCTGAACCAGTGTGTACGAGAGTGGGAAAAAAACTCTTTGAACTCTCTTCCTATGGCAATATTTATTTCTTTATCCGCTATCCCATCCCCAGTTCTCTCAGATCTTTCAGCTCACCTTACTTTGTAAACCTTAGGGAAACCTGTAACATTGCATATTTCTTCACTTCATTTTGTTTCTGTAACCGCAATTATATCTACCTTACATCATGTATCTTATCTTTTAATTCTGCTAATTATCCTGCTTCCTCATCGCTATTTGTATGCAGTAACCGTAGAGAGGCTATATCTCTCAAATTCTTAACATCTTTTCTATCACCTCTTTGATTGGATGAACTCTGATGCAAAAATGTATTTTCTCTTTCTCATGTCTTCCTTCAGTTAACCGTACTACTTACTGTAACCAGTCTGTTGCATTTTCCCATCTCTTCCTGTGTTCTATAAGGTCGAATGAATACTGTCCAATAATCTTGACAGTCTGTTAGATTTTATGCCCTCTACCGTATATCTATATCCGTGTTATTTCAGTCAAAGGGTACCATCATTATCCACCTATTTCTCCCTAATAAACTAAGTCTATGAATGTTTACAGAATTATCTGGGTCACATAGTACTCTAAGATTCCTTATCAGAACAATGTTTGTTTGTTTGTTCCGGTTATACGTCACGGACCTCCTTTTCTACCAAGGGCTAGCCGTAGATATTATACAAATGGTCGTCATGGCTCTTACCCTCTCCATTGATCTGAGTTCTGGAGTGGCACTGAGTTGAGATGTCACGCTTCATTAGTGGCTGAATTCCGTGATTCCCGGTCTCCTGGTAATATAAATTTACTTTAAGTTATTATGAATAAGTTTCCATCTATATATGCATGATTGTATATATGTATGCATATATGTGCGCATGCACATATGTATGTATATAACACACATAAAATGTAGCCCTTAACATCTGTAAGGAAATTGTTTATATAGAATATTGTAATTATGAAGAGAAAAAGAGGAGATAGATAGATAGATTAGATAGATAGATAGATAGATATATAGATAGAGAGAGAGAGAGAGAGAGAGAGAGGAGAGAGAGAGAGAGAGAGAGAGAGAGAGAGAGAGAGAGAGAGAGAGAGAGAGAGAGAGAGAGAGAGAGAGAGAGAGAGAATGGGAATTTAGCAGCTGTTTTTCTTCCGCTTCATTGGACATTCATTGTCTTGAGTCAATGTCTTGAAAAAGAAAACTGATTTGCTTGTAAAGCGAAGTTAATGAGGCAGAAAGTGGCTCCTCTCTCTCTCTCTCTCTCTCTCTCTCTCTCTCTCTCTCTCTCTCCTCTCTCTCTCTCTCTCTCTCTCTCTCTCTCCCTCTCTCTCTCTCTCTCTCTATCTATCTATCTATCTATCTATCTATCTATCTATCTATCTATCTATCTATATATATATATATATATATATATATATATATATAATATCAAACACACACACACACACACACACACACACACACACACACACACACACACACACACACACACACACACACACACACAAGAGTAGTTGGAGTTAAATATACAGAGACATTTACTAGATTTTATTTATTCCTTGCTTAATCAATTGAAAGAGAGAGAGAGAGAGAGAGAGAGAGAGAGAGAGAGAGAGAGAGAGAGAGACGAGAGAGAGAGAGAGAGAGAGAGAGAGAGAGAGAGAGAGAGAGAGAACTTCATCACTCTTTTCTGATTATTCAAAATATCAGTACTACATTTGCGTGCTCACTGTAGCTTTCGGTGGAACTCACATAATCCCTTTTATCCCAAAGCATTACTCTGAGATTATGCCTGTAAAATGTTTACATACACACTTATACTTACACACACAAAACTCAGTTCATAGTTTTAAGGTCAAAATTATAAGTATCACTGAGAATAAAATGGAACTGAACAGGAGACGGGGAGTTACAAGCATAGGACTCTTTCCCCTAAGTACAATTAAGTAATTACAATTAGGTAATTGCAAACACACACACACACACGCATATGTATATATATATATATATATATATATATATATATATATATATATATATATATATATATATATATATATATATATATATATATATATATATATATATACACACACACACACACACACACACACACAACTCATAAAGAAATACATACCACCGAATTCATAAACTATAATTGTAGTAAACCATATGTATTCAAAACAACCCTTATTGAGTCTAGCCTTAGTTCATTCGACAGGGATAGCAAACAACCATCCGTACATGGACTCCCCCTGTTAAGGGGGTTTACACGGTCAAACGGTTCGTCGAACGCGGTTCGACAGACAAGTGTTTGAAGTGAT
>JAXCGZ010000616.1:0-35000 GCA_037179515.1 Halocaridina rubra
GTTATATATATATATATATATATATATATATATATATATATATATATATATATATATATATATATATATATATATATATATATATATATATATATATATATATATATATATATATATATATATATATATATATATATATATATATATCCTTCCTCATTGTACAATAAGAGTTTTTCCTCACCAAATAAAATTCCTCCTCCTCCTCCTCCTTTCCCCATCCAACACACCAGTGGTGACGTCCCCTTTGGATTCCAACTGTTTATAAAGTTACCCCATTCAAGAGAGGAACGGGTCATTGTCGACCCGTTGGTGAAAAGGGAAGGAGCGTTCTGGAGGGATCCTCCGGAGGCCTCCAGGAACATTGACTCTTGTACAGGTCCTTATAGGAAAATGAATAACAGGTCAACAGTGGTTCAGAGTATCTTCCAAAAGGCAAAGATGAAAAAGGTCTCTCTCTCTCTCTCTCTCTCTCTCTCTCTCTCTCTCTCTCTCTCTCTCTCTCTCTCTCTCTCTCTCTCTCTCTCTCTCTCTCTCTCTCTCTTCTCTCTCTCTCTCTCTCTCTCTCTCTCTCCCCTTGATATGTATGACTATGAAGCCCAAGTGGAGTTTCTATTGCTCATCTAATTAATGCATGCATATGTATATGTACCTACTTATTACTCTAACCTGAAAATTGTTATTCTATATCTGCTTCAAATTGTCTGCAGTAGTACTGTGGAAAAGTGGAAATTTAACAAATGATAGCACTCGACAAGGGTTATTGGAAATATTGTTACAAATATTGGCTTGGATTCGGTTTTACGTCACGAACTCCCTTTTCTACAAAGGGCTAGGACGGTTGCCTTCTTGCGAAGGACTTGTTTTGGCGGATGTAATCGTTACCCTGAGTGTATGCCCTTACTAACCTCAGTCCCCGTCACGGACTGAGGTTAGCAAGGGCATACACTGAGGGTAACAACAAACAAACAAACAAACATTTATTTCCATTTTGTACAATGGTTATTCAACATTAATAGTAACTTATAAGTAGACATGTAATTAAACTAATAATCTTAATAATCGCAGAGTGCTCTTCTGCCATCAATCAATTATTACACTATATTTTATTATTAATTACTTGCTATGATATTTGCAAATTCTATTAATATTTTATTTATACATAAGCAAATATAGATTGTAATGTTTAACAACTGCAATATCACTGGGAGTGCCTATGTGCACATGTCCCCATGTACAGTTATCCGAAAAAAAAAATGTAAAGAGGAGATAAAGAGATCTGACAACACAAATCCTTATCCCTGAACCCAACCTTCCACCTCCTCAAAAACGCTGATTATTCGTTTTGTGGTTTTACGAGTGACCTTAACGACCTCTTATTTTAACCTTATGACCTCAAGAATCTTCCCATACGACCTCATCATCAAATGATGAAAACTTAATCTTATGACCTCAAGAATCTTCCCATACGATCCCATCATTAAATGATGAAAAATTATGGATAAAATTGGGGAACTTATGGATTGGAAGTATTCACGGATCAAGTACAGGTCAACACGCCCAGTGTCCACTCGAAGAGGTCATCCCTCTTGGAGTCAATCATTCGTTTAATTCTTAATAAATGCTAATTCTACATGACCCTAACGTGATTAAATTTGATAACTCCTACAGATAGTCTTTATGTCTTCTTGCAAGAGGGACTATATTTACTTAACTCGTTTTCATATACTGTAGCTACATATATGACACTGTACATGGGGACGTGCACAGGGGCACTCCCAGTGATATTGCAGTTGTTAAACATTACAATCTATATTTGGTGACAAATGGACCGACAAAAGATATGTATTCCGGCTTGTTACTGCATGATGAACACAACTATCAAAAAATAATAATTTAATTGACCTTTTTTCCTCTAAATTCTCAAATCAACTAAATATTGAACTTCCCTTAAAGAGGCGAGTAACATAATTAGAGATAAATGACAAGGAAGTGTATAAAGGGGGGTTTACACGGTCAAACGGTTCGTCGAACGCGGTTCGACAGACAAGTGTTTGAAGTGATGTTCGAACGAATGAACGGGGTATTTGGTTGTCGAACACGTTGCGAACGTGTTCGACAACCAAATACCCCGTTCACTCGTTCGAACATCACTTCAAACACTTGTCTGTCGAACCGCGTTCGATGAACCGTTTGACCGTGTAAACCCCCCTTAAGCGACTGCGCAAGTATATACGACACGCCTGACATATTACAGGGCGATAATGTGGTCCCCAGCTGTTTGATAACATCAAAATCACAAAGTCACAAGCTAGTTTTAACTAGTTTTCACTTCCGACAGATGTACATATCTAGTGTAAAGGGGGAACTCATCTATAAACTTAACTCCCTTTTATACTAAGGGCTAGGACGGTTGCCTTCTTACGAAATACTTGTTTTGGCAAATGTAATCGTTACCCTGAGTGTATGCCTTACTAACCTCAGTCCGTGACAGGGCGCGAACCCTCGACGAAGTGACCTATTCAAATCACGTATAACAGGCCAATTATATCTTAACTTACATATGTACAGATCTAAATACATGACTGAGACTGGGTGTATAATTCCAACAATGACCTTTCATTTCCATATATGGTACTCAATAATCCAGCTGATTTAGTAAGGGATACAAATCAACACATACACAGCCATCCCCCCCACATTCCAGATGTCTAAAGTGATAGTTCACAGCAAGACTTGAACTCTAGTTTCTGATGTGACAAAGCACACCTTTGTCCAGCAAATCATGATAAGAGTTAATCAAACGTTTTAAGAAAATGTAAAATTCCTAAACACAATGGATTCGGTTTTACGTCACGAATTCCCTTTTCTACTAAGGGCTAGGACGGTTGCCTTCTTACGAAGGACTTGTTTTGGCAGATGTAATCGTTACTCTGAGTGTATGCCCTTACTAACTTAAACATAATGATGGCTTTAAAATAAAATAAGTTTTAATGAAAAATACAGAAAAATTAGACAGCTATAATAGAGAGAGAAAATTAGACTAAACCTATGTGTAGGGATAGCTATGTAGATAGTCTCTTTATATACAAAGAAACTACAAAGGAGAGGATTCCCAGTCCCCTCGCTCCACCCCATGTAATCGACTCTTTACGACACGCAGGGGAACACCCCTCCCTAAGGGGGAAATGTAGATAAAACTAACTTAAAACCACGAGGAGTCTCAGTTTAATCGGAATAAAATTCCATCTCTTTATTTCAATGTCATTCTTTTATCAGATGATCAAGATAGAGATGTGAAAACCGAAACACTTTGAAATATACATTAGCTAAATACTACCTTCAGCTAGGGTTAAAAAGAGCAAGGGAGTAATTTGGGGGTGCCGAAGAGCTCCCCCCAGGCAAGGGAAGGGCCCAGTTACATAGATGGAACCCAAGATAATAATAATAAAAATAAATAAAATTCTAAAGGTAGGCCATGGAAAACCGGCCTACGACTGAGCCTAGTCCCAGAGGGCATATAATAGGTCTAATATAATAATACCAAAAAGTAATTTTAAACATGGCCTAAACTATATGAAAAATAACACTAATATATGACTAAACAACATTCTGCCTCCTTGCTAAGCATAATGACAAATCAAGAGAGAGAGAGAGAGAGAGAGAGAGAGAGAGAGAGAGAGAGAGAGAGAGAGAGAGAGAGAGAGAGAGAGAGAGAAAATGTGGGTTTCGGAACTTGAAAAATATAATAATAATAATAATAATAATAATAATAATAATAATAATAATAATAATAATAATAATAATAATAATAATAATAATAATAATAATAACAGTAGTAGTGGTACAGGTAGTAGCATTAATAGTAGTAGTAAAACTACACAAAACTATTATAATACCCATAAAACCTACACACACACACACACACACACCATATATGCCAACTCAACTGGACCAAAATCCATCACCTGCTAGACACTTGTGTCCAAGGTCATTCACAGGCCGACGTTATTTCCTGGCGACTTCAAAGGAGCTACCTGTCTTCAAAAAGGGAGAACAAAAAAGGTTTTTGACAAAAAAAAAAAAGGGGGGGGGTCAGAAGACAAAGACAACAACAATTACAAAAGAAGTTTTAGAAAGGAAGAAGAAGGGATAGAGGTATTCCGACATGAAAAGATTTATCTCGACATCATCGCGAGGGCTGTTATCCAAAGCGTCTTCTCCTTTAATTTGGGAGGCGGTTGTGGTCTGCTATGAACTTAGATGGTTAATAGTGATAAAGTTCAGATATTATTTAAAGAAGTGAAAAATAAAATTAAATATATATATATATATATATATATATATATATATATATATATATATATATATATATATATATATATATATATATATATATATATATATATATATATATATATATATATATATATATATATATATATATATATATAATATATATATATATATATACGTCACGGACTCCCTTTTCTACCAAGGGCTAAGACGGTTGCCTTCTTGCGAAGGACTTGTTTGGGCAGATGTAATCCTTACCCTGAGTGCATGCCCTTGCTAACCTCAGACCGTGTGTGTGTGTGTGTGTGTGTGTGTTTACAATCTTATATGCACAAACAAAAATTAATACTTTGGAAGAGGTGAGCCGAGCAAGCACAGAAACAGTTCCACAACTAACCCCACAAACCTAATAGTATTAAATATCACCGAATTAAGTGACTGGCAATTAAAAATATTTGCTGTACAACCAATATCGTCACATATATTTATTCGTCTTGCCTGTGACAATAAATATCAATATTCGTAGGCTCATGGAGACTGCTTAGCCACTGTCTCAACACAACTAATGATCCGCTCACTACGTTCTCTCAGGACTAATAAATAATCATAAAGGCAAAATGTTATAATGCAAAAACATAAAACAGATTCCTGAGTGAAGATAAAGAAGTATATATACAAAGATAGCCAGATAGACAGACAGATAGTTAAATAGATAGACAGACAGACAGATAGATAGATATAGATAGATAGATAGACAGACAGACAGATAGTTAAATAGAGAGATAGATAGACAGACAGATAGTTAAATAGATATACAGACAGATAGATAGATAGATAGATAGACAGACAGACAGACAGATATATAGATATTCAGACAGACAGACAGACAGACAGATAGATAGATAGATAGATAGATAGATAGATATACAGATAGACAGACAGATAGATAAAACACAAAATCAGCTTATTCCAATTTATCCTAAACTAAAAATAAAAAGGGCGAATAGAATGGCTTCGACATTCATTGCATAAATCTACGGATTTTACTCGTATTATATAAGCAACGAGACCGGATGCCGTAGAGCAACTGATCTCTTATTTAGAGTAAGGGGGGATTTACACGGTCAAACGGTTCGTCGAACGCGGTTCGACAGACATGTGTTTGAAGTGATGTTCGAACGTGTGAACGGGGTATTTGGTTGTCGAACACGGAACGTGTTCGACAACCAAATACCCCGTTCACACGTTCGAACATCACTTCAAACACTTGTCTGTCGAACCGCGTTCGACGAACCGTTTGACCGTGTAAACCCCCCTTTAAGTAATTGAGAGCTCAATGCAAATACAAGTGAGATTTGCATAACAATACTGCACAAAGACAAGAGAATTACTCATGTAAACAGCTTTGGTGATAATGAATAATTCGGAATTTACTTCCAGGTAGACTATTCTCTCTCTCTCTCTCTCTCTCTCTCTCTCTCTCTCTCTCTCTCTCTCTCCTCTCTCTCTCTCTCTCTCTCTCTCTCTCTCTCTCTCTCTCTCTCTCTCTCTGAAAGTGCGTATCTTTTAATCTGTTCTGAGAAGGTTGAAATGAAATCTGAAAATTACCCAGGAATATAATAATAATAATAATAATAATAATAATAATAATAATAATAATAATAATAATAATAATAATAATTAATAATAATAATAATAATAATAATAATTATTATTATTATTATTATTATTATCATAGAAATAATAATAATAAAAACAACAACAACAACAATAATAATGATAATAATAATAACTAATAATAATAATAATAATAATAATAATAATAATAATAATAATACAGTAATAACAATAACAACAACAACACTAATAATAATTATAATAATATTAACAAGAAGTACAATACCAACATCATTCCTCCGGTTCATTTAAATGACCCTATGTCACACACAGACAGATAATTAGTCACATAAAAAGAATAAATATCACCTAATTAATGTTCAATTAACGTTACACATTCGCAAAGTTATTTGACAGCGAAGTAAAACAATTATGAAATAAAAAATAAAAAATAAAAAGTTTATTAAATGCGGTCCACAAAACATCAAGTTAATGAAATAAGCGAGACAGGTTTTCATCGCGTATAAAACGTTTTGGTCATTAATTTCTTTATGGCGCGCACTCGGGCAATTACTCTCTACATAATGGCTTGACGAATATAAATAAATAGATATTTAAATACATGTTCCTGTTTTACGTCACGGACTCCCTTTTCTACTAAGGGCTAGGACGGTTGCCTTCTTGCGAAGGACTTGTTTTGGCAGATGCAATCGTTACCCTGAGTGCATGCCCTTGCTAACCTCTGACCGTGACGGGGCGCGAACCCTCGACCTGACGCCTCAAAGTCGCGGACGCTACCGCTTGAGCCACGGTGACTACTTGAAAGATAAATACATATATAAATAAATAACTAAATAAATAAATATGTACTTTGAGGAAAATAATACATATATATCTAAACACAAAAAAAGAACACAAAAGCATATATATAAATAATGGCCAAAATCCCACTTGTAAGGAGGTGGCTGAGTCAAAGCATACACATACACCAGAACCAGAATAAAAGAAAAACCTGTATTACTCCTCTTAGCTCCTTGGGGATAAAAGGTTGCCACAATTCCGCCCCTCCCATCACCGCTACCCTGCTTAGGTCATCCACATGGTAAGTGGGCACGGATCTTTTGCCTTGAGGCCTGCATGTAATATATATATATATATATATATATATATATATATATATATATATATATATATATATATATATATATATATATATATATATATATATATATATAGATATAAACAATAAAATAAAGATAATAATAAACGGTGTTGGCAACAATTCAATGTACAGTATTTACTTCGGTTTAGGGAGCAAGATTTCAAGTATTTGAACACTGCAGAGTATTCATACTATGCATATACATAAGCCTGAGAGAGAGAGAGAGAGAGAGAGAGAGAGAGAGAGAGAGAGAGAGAGAGAGAGAGAGAGAGAGATTTATTTTATTTTATTAATTTATTGCGCCAAGGCGTCAGACATTACATGAGTTCATACAAATAATGCTTCAAATGGATATAAAACCAAGAATTGAACATGGTTTACAGGGAGGTGTACATATTGATAGAAGATTGCTGCATACTAACACACAACTCACAGAATGGCAGCACAGAGTACATTATATGCAAAAGTAAAGCTCAGAGAAACGCAGAATGCACAAACAGAATTATATAGCAACATACAGAAAATATATGTATAATTCAATATAATTAATGGCCACCAAAGTGAGGAAAACGAGCAAGAATAACATCAAGGTTGTCATCATTAAGTAAAAATGAGCAGATCTGTATTAAGTTCTGACCTCGTGGTAAAACATCTCTCACTGCGGGGCACTGAAGACAATAGTGGTCAAGAGTGTTAGCATTAGTTCGGTCGCATAATGTACAGGAGGTGTACTGTGGCATATCTAGAGTCTGGGAGACCTGCCATAAAGGCCGATACCCCATTCTGAGCCGAGCACTAACTATATTGTTTTTCCGCACCATTAACCCGTGTCTGCGATACTTGTAGCGACTGTGAAGGAAGTGATCATGGTGCTGTATGGACACACTGTTGGCCCTCTCCGTGTCCCTGCGCTGGACCGTCATGGCAAACCCAGCTGAGTAGATGAACTCGGTAAAGAACCTAGGTGTCTATTTTGACCGTTACATGAATTTTGAAATGCATATAGATGAAATTTATAAAAAAGTAATGGGTACTCTAATATATCTAAATAGGGTAAAAGACTCATTTGAAACATCAACTCGTATAATAATTGTCCAGTCCTTAGCTATGAGTTTAATTAATTACTGTCTCAAAGTTTGGGGATGTACCAATAAGACTCAATTACAAAGAATACAAAAGTTACAAAACTTTGCAGCACGAGTGGCTGTTGGCAATGTAAGAAAATACGAGCACATCTCTCCTGTTTTAAAAGATCTAGAATGGATAAAGATTAGAGATAAATATGTTTTTGATATATGTACCTTTGTTTTTAATATACTAAGAAACAATATTCCTGATTGCTTGTATAATTTTTCTACAGTAAGCTCAGTTACCGGGTTAACTACCCGTCAAGGGGAAGATTTATTAGTACGAAGGTCTAAAACTGATATTGGCTCAAGAGATATAAACATTCGTGGACCTCATTTATATAATCAGCTTCCCAGAGAACTAAAAAATGCTGGTTCAGTGTATACTTTTAAATATAATCTTAAGAAGTTGCTCTTAAAGGAAGATTTTACTTGTAAATTTTAATGGTACACTCATCTTTATGATTTGCTTGTTTTAGTATGTCTATATCGTACACCACAGATGTCTATCTGGAATATATATGTATCTTATTTAAATACCCAATGTACATTGGAATAAAGGATTATTATGTTACGTAGGCATCGGAGGGAGGGCTCAGCATCCACAGCATGCCCATCCAGCATACAGGCCGCCTTGGCAAGACGATCCGCTGTGTCGTTGCCAGTCAGCCCAATGTGGGACGGAGTCCACACAAATGACACAACAAGAGAAGCATCCCGAGCGGCTGCGAGGCGACATAGTATATCTCCCACAGCACGGCCACAGATAGGTCTTGGCGAGGATAGGGCTTGTAGGGCCGATTGGGAGTCACAAATTATTACCCCATTCACTCGTCGTCGAACAAGGAGAGTCACGGCATCCAAGATGGCATTCAGTTCACAGTAGGTGGAGCTCGACGAGGTGGGTAGTCTACGGCCAATCCATGAATCAGCCGGCACAGGCGGCTCCATGGTGGGGGAAAACACAGCACATGCCGCCCTCCCATCTGCTTGCACAGAACCATCAACATAGACGTGGTGTGCTGCAGGGACAGACGTGGATACATCAGCGATAGTCTCCAGAGCTAACTGTCTCTGCAAGGGGGGATAGACATCCTTCGAGGTCGGTGTATATGTGACAGCGGGGAGGGGGACACGCCAGGGTGGTAAATCTGGGACAGCCGCCTGCACTGGCAGGTCGATGTCAAGGCCACGGAGAATGTCACTCACCACCCTGATAAGGTTATGACCTCCTGCTCGAAGTGGGAGCCTGGGTGCGTCTGGATCTAGGGACGTCCTCATGACAGCAGAGAAGTACGGAGCAAGAAAGGGGTAGTGAAGACACTTAACAGTAAAATAGGACACATTGGCATAAATCCTCTCCACAAGAGGGGGTAAGTTGAGCTCCAACTGCATACTCACAATACGGGTAGAGAGAGAACATCCCAAGATAAATCTCATGACTCGATTCTGGAACTTTTCAAGTGGCTCGAGAGCTGGTTTAGGAAGTTGACACAAGGCAGGAGACAGATAGTCAACCACTGACCGAAGTAGTAGGATGTAGAGGGTCCTCGCCACTGGGATGGAGACTCCTGCAGCATTGTTGGCAAGCCACTTGACAGGTGCAAAGCGGGGCTCCAGACGGTCAAGAAGGCTCTTCACAAAGGGATGAATTCGTTGACGAGCAGGTATAGCTGGGGTGATCCGGACAGGTGCACCTAAATACGTGTACTGTGTGCAGTGAGGGATGACATTACCACCCATGGCGAATGCGGGCAGTGCTCTGCAGTTGCGTGAAGTAAAAATCCTGCTTTTTTCTGGGGAGATAATAAGGCCACAGGAGGTAGCAGACACGTAAAAGTCATGGAGCATGTGCTGAAGGTCGTGAGTTGAGGTCGTGTGGATGCATATGTCGTCCGCATAGCAGGTAACTGTAGTACCGGGGATGACAGGAAGGAGGGAGAGTAGACGATGCATAAGGATATTGAATAGAAAAGGACTTAGCACACCCCCCTGAGGAGTACCCAGTTCAAACCGTTCATAGGAGCTATACGACCCTTTAAAAAGGACGCTTGATGTTCTGTTGCAGAGATATCCCCGTATCCATTTCAGTATGTTCCCCCGAACTCCAAAGTCCACCAGCTGGTCAAGAATAATTTCCTTGTTGGCTATATCGAAGGCAGATTTGAGGTCCAGGAAGGTGACCACACTGGTGGGAGAAAGACGGGTGTAGAGTTCAGCGAGGCAGTGATGTGTGCTCCGTTGTGGGAGGAAACCATAAAGACTGGGGGAGAGTTTATCCTGTAGACGGAGCATGAGCCGGGCAAGAAGGATGCGTTCAAACACTTTGCTGAAGCAGGAGGTGAGGGAGATAGGCCTAAATTTGTCGGTTCCAGGTTTTGGTAGAGGAATAATAGTGCTTCTGGTCCAGGCAGAGGGCACATGCCCCAAGCAAAAGCAAAGATTGAAGAGGCGCAGTAGGGGGTTACCAGGAACTTTCTGAAGAAGACGGAGAACTTGATATGTAAGACCATCCTCCCCAGGGGCAGTAGCCTTAATCCTAGCAAGAGCACGTCGTAGTTCATCCTCTGTGAATGGGATGTCATCCTCTTCATCCGTCTGTAGTAATGCACCCATTAGGCGGAGGTTACGAACACTGCGGTGGGTGGAGAGTGCCTCTTGAACGTTCCCGGGAAGGTTGCAAGTTTGTGACTGTGCTGACCAGGTAGTAATGAGGTCCTGAGCGTACTCAAGTGGACTGTGGTGTAGAGCACAGGTGGGTTTCTTCTTGACAGCCTTCCTTATAAGATGCCACATAGTCCCAGCGCTAGTCTGATGGTTAATACTATCCGTAAATTTCTGCCAATACTCCGTGTGCACACACTTCTGCAGGGCAACTAGATCATCCCTCGCCAACTGATATTGGTGCAGGTGGTCAGGGGTGGGCTGTCTTTGAAAGGAGAGTCCAGCATCCACAGCTGTCCTTTCCGCCTGGGCAATACGCTGATCCAAAGTCCAGGAATGGGCCTCAGGGCGACGTGGAACGTGTGGTCTGAGAACATAATGCGTGTAGAAGTCATGTGTAGAATCCACCAGTGAGTTGTATAAGCTGTCTGGAGAAAGGAGATCAAAAGTGGGAAGGAGGTGAGAGATAAAGGAAATATAAGTGGGACAATATTTGGGAGGGATAGAGATGCGGGTGCGGTGATGGGAGGAGAGAGAGAGAGAGAGAGAGAGAGAGAGAGAGAGAGAGAGAGAGAGAGAGAGAGAGAGAGAGAGAGAGAGAGAGAGAGAATGAATATGCGTTCCTGGAAGTTTGCTTGTATGAGGTTATAACAATGTTTTATTTAGTTCATATTTTTATATATATATATATATATATATATATATATATATATATATATATATATATATATATATATATATATATATATATATATATATATATATATGCTCACTTCAAAGCCTTAATACTGTTATTCTCGTACTTATGATTCTTAACAGATTTTATAAGTGTTCACGATAACATAGAGAATGGTATGGACGTTTTGTTATACTCATAAAGCACGGACAAACACACCAATAGATATATATATATATATATATATATATATATATATATATATATATATATATATATATATATATATATATATATATACACACACACACACACACACACACACACACACACACACATATATATATATATATATATATATATATATATATATATATATATATATATATATATTGCACATGGCGGTAAGCTCTCGTTCCCTAGAGCCTGCACAAAGTCCTGCACATATATTTGCAATACAAACCCTACTCATAAAGCAAAAACACGTACAGTACCAGTTCAGAGAGGGGTTTATACTTGTATACAGTATAACGGAAATATAATACTTCAAACACACACATAGAGATCTAAGGGTAATATATATATATATATATATATATATATATATATATATATATATATATATATATATATATATATATATATAAACCTTTATTTCCATTATACAATGGGTATTCGTCAGCCGGGGCAAGCCCCAACCCCCCCACTGTGGTGCCCAACCACAGCAGTAACCTGCCAGGAAACAGCTTAAACTCTCGATCTTGGACGGGAACCGATCTTTCGACCTCGTGAATGTGAAACCAGCGCGTTACCACTGTACTAGCCAGCAGGCTAGTACAGTATTTTCAGATATATCTCCGGCAATGTATATAAATGGTGTGGTAAAGGTAGGGTATGTTTATTCAGCAACCACTTGGGTGACCATCAGGTATCTCAATAAAAAAAATTATGAGACATCTTTAGATGACATATGTGAGGCTTGAGCTGTAATATGCAACACCCTTCTGGAATCCACACTTGAAAAAAACATACTAGCAAATTATGAGAACATTCAGAGAATTCGTTCGAAGCTGGTGACAGAGATACGAAATCTAAGTTATGATGAATGGTTACATGAATTAGCCTTACCACCACTCGAAGCTATAAGAAATAGTTGATAGGGAGTGATATGTTTATATGGGTGGCTCTAGAACTAGAGGTTATGGTTCTAACTTTAATAATAAAACGTCATTGTAGAAGGTAAAAAGGTAGTTTTTCAGTGTAGATATAGTTCATAATTGGAAATCGGAAATCAATCAAGAAGAAATGATAAATTTTAAATAAATTCTTATTTTTTAAGAAAGATGTGATACCTGTTATTTAGTTAAAGATATATATATATATATATATATATATATATATATATATATATATATATATATATATATATATATATATATATATATATATATATATATATATATATATATATATATATATATATATATATATATATATATATATATATATATATATATATATATATATATATATATATATATATATAAGCCATTCATCCAATTAAAATAACGACACTATTTGTCTCTGGCGATATGATAATTATGGTAATGAATTTTAAATGGGTCATTATGCATAAATTTCATGAGACCCATTTGGGCATATAGGCTGTCCACATGAATATCATAATTCGTAGTTTCAGGAGATTTATATTATATTAATTCATATTACTCTATCAATTTCAAGTGCATATTTCAATCCACTTATAATTTCCATATTGCTGCACTGCAGGAAGATTGGGGTGCAAGTCAGTTCAACTCGGAGCCAGTCCTGAGCCCGGATACATGGAGAGGCTTGGTTGTTAGTCAGGGTGTCTGGCAGAAAAATTATGATAAAGCCAAGAGGCTAGCGAGAAACATCGACCCATATGAATATGAGAAAATCTGCTAAGATAATTTAATTTAAAAGACTTAATATTACTCAATAGCCGAGCTTTTATCAAAGCCCGAGCTTTTGATTATAACGTTTCACTACTAACGCACACGTAATTCGCTAAGCGAGGAAGTAGTAAACGCTCACTCAGTCCATAGTTTTAAGAAGCATGATAAGTATCACTGAGTACAAAAATGGAACCGAACAGAGTTACGAGCATATGGCTCTTTCCCGTAAGCACAATTAGGTCACTACACTATGTAACCGGCTATATCAAAGCCCAGTGCGTTATTAGGCCTAATATCTAGAAAGTTAATACTGATAATAAAAAAAAAACTACAGATCACTTCTAGTTTTTAAATGTAGTCTTAAAATGTAAACACTTGTTTTGTTACATGCTACATGTCTGCATCTCCTTCCAAACATTTTTATCGAATTCATTCAAATTGCATCTGCTCTCCACACTCTCCTCGCTAGTGTTTCTTCCATCATTCTTCAAACATATCGGTAGTCAAAATATTCATAATACAGTATATATGTATATATATATATATATATATATATATATATATATATATATATATATATATATATATATATATATATATATATATATATATATATAAAGCACACCAAATCAACAGCCATATATGGTCAAAGAAACCGTTACAAGTCCTATTCTTAGAGAATCTAGATATCTCCTAATACTTAAAGCCTAGGAACAATATTCCAACGACCAGTATGAAATGAAACCTTTCCGAAGATTCAAATTTAAAATGTACACAAGATCACCGCCCTCTGAAGGGAAAAAATTAAGGCTAACCCAATTTATGCCTTAAACTGCAGTCATTAAATTCACTGCACCAAGAGACAACAGCATTAACTCGCATTCCACCCCTAAAATCCATTACAAGTACTGATCCAGCAAAATCTAGGAGACTCAATACTACAACCAAATATGCAGTGAGTGCACATCTCTTATTATCCGTCACATCTGAGAAGACACAACACTCCCCATCCGTTTCTCTTTGATTAATGATTCTTCGTGCCCAGGCCCGATGAGGGCAATCTTCTTAGATCGTCCTAGTGTCACACACACAGAAAAATCATCAATATACCCGGAAGGTTGAAAGTATCGCGTAGCCTAGACAAAAGCGTACATCTTCCAACGAACAATATAATTAATACCAGTGTAAAACACTTACATCCAACAGAATATATCATATAATTGCTGTAAAACTGTGTACAGTAATTACCTTCAACTGAATCTCATGTAATTAGGCCTACAGGGTGCCAGCAATTACATTTCTTCACTTTGTAATTATCTGAATGAACATACTTGGTAGGGTGCCTTGATTAAGACAGTTAGGGGCACTTGATGTCCAATGGTGAATAGACTCTTCATTACATTAACCACATACACAAATTAATGTAAATTATAAGTTAATTTCAGTCATTAATTACTTGAATAGTGATTTGCTCACAATAAAGATGTGTTAATTATGCTTCATCATCTAAAAAAGTTAAACATCATGACAATACCACGTGACAGGTTTTTCATATATTTACAATATACATAGAAATCTCGCTTATTATTTCTATTATAAGTTGGATGCACTTATATATATATATATGCACTTATATATATATATATATATATATATATATATATATATATATATATATATATATATATATATATATATATATATATATATATATATATATATATATATATATATATATATATATATATATATATATATATATATATATATATATATATATATATATATATATATATATATATATATATATATATATATGTGTGTGTGTGTGTGTGTGTGTGTGTGTGTGTGTGTGTGTGTGTGTGTGTGTGTGTGTGTGTGTGTGAGAGAGAGAGAGAGAGAGAGAGAGAACATAAGAACATAAGAACATAAGAATAGAGGACACTGCAACATGCCTACTGGCACACACATTCTTGTGTGAATACATGAAATATTTTTTATTCTGGCAAGGATTCGAACCTAGACACATCATCAGTGTACTGAGGCGCTACCACTTAACGCATAAGAGAAGAGAGAGACTTTTCAGTTAACTGCACGAGCTAGGGAAATAACTCACTTGACTGTATGTCTATGTTCATTTTAGTCTCTCTTCCCGATCTCACTCGAGTCTTGCTTTCGCATTTAATTCAAAATCTTGATACACAGGTATCTACAGTGATCTAATAAATACATTAGTATATGTCAAAACAAAAATTTTTGCTCTTGTTGGGATTTGAACCTACGACACATCATCACAGAAGATGCCTATACAGCAGGAATTTGAATTATATGTAAAAAAAAAAATACGAATGAGGTTGGGATAAGAGTAAAATGAACACAGACTGTCGACAGTGGTCAATCCCTAGCTCTAGCAGTTAGCTGAGAGGTTTCTCTCTTTCTTTATACCTTCCGTGGTACAGTTGATAGCCTCTTAGCACACTGATGGTGTGCCTGAGGATCGAATCCCGACCAGGGACAAAAAGACATGTTTCTCTTACACACACATACACATATATAGATAAAATTCTCCGCTAAATCTCAAGAAATTATATTTTCAAGTTCAAAAAAGGGGGAGAAACCTCTCCCATGAAGACTACCTAGCAACACTTCTTGCCTGTAGGTTCGTCCCTTGAATATCTGCGATTCCATAGAGTTTTGAATCTATATGCACAGCAAAAGCAATATAGAAGTTTGGGACCTTCAAATCTCAGAACCGATCTCAGCTAGATGTGTTTTTCATCTCCAGCTAACGAGTTTTGTCGTCCACATTTCTAACAATTTGTTCAATACAAGATTACTAAAAACCCTTTTATTTATGAGACATAAAAGGGTTTTCAGTAAGGTCATACACTCATGGTAACGATTACATCTGAGAAAACAAGTCCTTAGCAGGAAGGTAACCGTCCTAGCCCTTAGTAGAAAAGGGAGTTCGTGACGTAAAACCGAATCCATCATCCTTTTATTTATGAGATAGTATTAGATCAGTTCTCCGGTTTTTATTTAACTACACTAGTTAATATTCTTATTCTCAACTAATGACCTCAAGAGTTTGATTTGGTTATACTTAATTTATTCAAATTATTTTGTGTACACCATTTTGGCCCCGATTTCTTAAACAGTGTAAACCTAGGACGTAATTAAAGCAAGTGTACAATCTTAACAGATAAAGGCCCGATTTATTAAGCAGTGTAAACCTAGGATACCATATTGTTAGTTAGATAGACACACAAAAATGGATTTCATGAACGCATCTGACGCGGTTCTGTGTATGGCTAGGATCCCGTACGGGATCCTTGGCCCGATTTCTTAAACAGCGTAAACCTAGGATACCATATTGTTAGTTAGCTAGACACACACAAATGGATTTCATGAACGCATCTGACGCGGTTCTGTGAATGGCTAGGATCCCGTACGTCTTATTCCGTACCAATCTTTTGGTCAGATGAAAGAAGTTAGCTTCTGTTCAGACAGATTGTTAGGTGATCAAAATTTTGGTTTATCTCAATAATGTCAGCTTCAATCAGTTTGTTTTTGCCAAATTATATTCATAACTAACGCCTAGTTGCCTCAGTTTAGAGTGTCATAATTAATTGTTGCACAGTAACTAGCTAACTGAGCGAGTCTCTTTGGAATATATTCTAAAAATTACCAATTATCATAACGTGTACTATACAAACTATAACTGTATCTAAAGATTAACTAAATCCAAAGATACTATCATCAGGACACAGGAAATGCAATTGAGTTTTAAGTCAATCTAAGTGAAACTAAGAGAAGAAAGTGACTTCGATGTCAAACAAACCTTGTCGATTTTGGTGATAAATGGGTAAAGGTTGCAGCAAGAGGTTGTTTACATTCATAAGACAGAGGTACAGTGTAGCAGATATATCATGTGTAAAAAAAAAAAAAAAAAAATTCTCATAAAGTAAACAGACAACACCAAACGGACAGCTTAACAGTCCCTATACAACAGAAATGGGCCATTTTCTTCCCAATAATGGGGTGGCCAAGTCGAAGCAAAACCACGACTACTCGGAAGGGTATGGGGAAAGGTGAGAGTCCCAGCACCCTTGCTACCCCCAATTTTGTAAGTTTTTTTTAACCATAACAAAAATAACAGAAGCTCTGCTAACTTGATTAAAGTTAGCAAAAAAAACGATTGATCAGTGTTTTCCTTTACAAAATAAAAAGACGGTAGCAAATGCTCTGTAGACAGAGAAACAGGTAAAGACGCTAGCAAATGCTCTGTAGACAGACAAACAGGTGTCATTACCAAGTTTTTTCAAGACAGGTAAAAAGGGAAACAATATCAACGTTATCAGGGACAGGTAAACTGGCATCATTATCGAGATCTTTGAAGACACGTGAACTGTCAACATGATCAAAGTCTCTGCTGGCAGGTGAGCAGAAGTCTTTGAAATATATCTTTAAAATTTACGTCTATTTTTAGTTTTAGAGAAATGAGTTTTTTTTTAAGCAAAGAGAAATGAGTTTACCATGTAACTAAACGTCAGCTATGGTACAAATTACAACAACAACAAAAGTAATGACTGATTAATACAGGTATTCCAATTATAAGAGGCTATCACTCTTAATATAATGACCCTTGAAAACAATCTTTTAATTTTGTTTTTGAGGATGAGGAGATAAATATAGCGCTTCACAGGCAGATCAGCAGACTATGTGTTTTAGATTCTCCACCCACGGATGGGTGAAACGGATCATGGAGGACCCATAGGGCGGTCGCCAGCCGGCACAGGTCCAAACCCCCCACTGTGGTGACCAGCCACAGCAGTAACCTCCCCAGTAAACAGCTTAAACTCTCTTGCCTGGACGAAGCGCGATCCGTCGACCTCGCGAATGCGAGGCCAGCGCGTTACCACTGTACTAGCCAGGAGGCTGGGTCAGCAGACGAGCTTGTGTGAGATCTAATCTAACCCAACCTGCCCCATGGATAAACAACAGCCTCCAAGAGGCTGAGAAACAGCGACCCAGCATGATTATGGGAAAACCAGTCGATAATTAAATGAAATTATAAATTTATAGTGAAAAAAAAAACTAAAATAATACAAAAACTCCTACGCCGAGGGAAGGTTAAAAACAAAATTTCAGTTTTGATCAACGTCGATATTTCTCTCAGAAATCACCAGAATTTAATTACTCAAGCGGAGCTATCACAAACACCAGATCAGCAATTATTCCAATGTCAAACAGCAAGCATAAATCACGGTACGTGTTTGAAAACAATACCTTTATTTAACGCACTGCTTCTCACAACCTGTATACATACATACATACGTTCATCCTTACATACATCCATACGTACGTATATACATACATCCATCCCTCCATCCATTCATATGTACATACATGCATACGTTCATACATATATACATACAAATACACTGGTAGCAATTGTCCGTGTTAGAAATGTGGTTGAGTCAAAGCACACACCCGTTTATCGGAAATACAATTATCACTATCATCATAGCAACTTTCCCCATCACCATCAACCCATTTGGGCAACACAAAGAGTAATTGGACATGGATTCGGTTTTACGTCACGAACTCCCTTTTCCACTAAGGGCTAGGACGGTTGCCTTCTTACGAATGACTTGTTTTGGCAGATGTAATCGTTACCCTGAGTGTATCCCCTTACTAACCTCAGTCCGTGACGGGGCGCGAACCCTCGACCTGCCGCCTCAGAGTCGCAGACGCTACCATTTTGCCACGGAGACTACTACAAAGAGTAATTGGACATATTATCTGAATATATATTCAAAACCTGTAGACCCCAATTCAAAAGGGGATGGCGGAGTCAAAGAACACAATACATTTACCCGAAAGCCAATTCACCTTATCTCACCCACGTTAGCTCCTTGGTGATAAAATATAACCATAATACTATCTATATCCATTGTAGTCACCGTGGCTCATGCGGCAGCGTCCGCTACTCTGAGGTGTCAGGTCGAGGGTTCGCGCCCCGTCACGGTCTGAGGTTAGTAAGGGCATGCACTCAGGGTAACGATTTCATCTGCCATAACAATTCCTTCGCAAGAAAGCAACCGTCCTAGCCCTTGGTAGAAAAGGGAATCCGTGACGTAAAACCGGAGCTGAATACTATTATTAAAATCCTCACCCAATCCCCCAATGAGAAATGCCTTAATTGAGTAATTTAATTACCTATCAAAAATTACTTTTGAAGTTGCTGATCACACATAACTGATCAATTAAATTACTTTGATCAATATGTTTGGATATATTTACCCATAAAACATATTCATAAATATTAAAACATACAGAAATTCTCGTAAAACACATACACACACATAATCACTTAATTGGATAGTTTGCTTATTTACAACAGTGTTTTTTTTTCGGGTTAATTGGGCAATTAATACTTTGTAAGTGATTATGAATGCCCAATTTTCCACAACCGCAGATCATATTTATATTAACTGGAATTCAAAACACTAATCAAACCCAATTTTAATGAATGCACAATTATGGTAGGTATAAACTGCTGGCATTGAAATTAAGATAATTTAATTATGCAGACTGAATACCATATTCAATTGCCTTTGATATATATATATATATATATATATATATATATATATATATATATATATATATATATATATATATATATATATATATATATATATATATATATATATATATATATATATATATATATATATATATATATATATATATATATATTTAAGCCATAGCTCTAATAACCCCAGTTATAATAATAATAATAATAATAATAATAATAATAATAATAATAATTGTAATAATAATAATAATAATAATAATAATAATAATAATAATAATAATAATAATAATAATAATAATAATTGTATTAATAATAATAATAATAATAATAATAATAATAATAATAATAATAATAATAATAATAATAACCTGAAACTCCAGCATTGGGCAATTCATAAGAAAAAGAGGAGAGAAAACAGTATCCTGATGAAATAATAATAATAATAATAATAATAATAATAATAATAATAATAATAATAATAATAATAATAATAATAATAATAAAAGAAGATTTCTGTACCCTCTTCACCTTCTTCTGATGTGGATTTGGTCCAATTTATGAAGCTTCCCCCGAGGATAAATTTTAATGGTCGCTTACTTGGCAGCTTATCAGGGTATTTTTCGACACAATTACCAAACGAGTTTCGCATTTTTTATTTTCAAATTTACTTCCTATTTAGCTGGTGACCCTTCATCTCCAATGAGCTACGTTGGGTACGATGGGGTGAACTGGCTTTCTGGTGAATGAAAGTGTGCTTAGACTCGGCCAATACCTTCCTAGGGGATGAAGGCCCCTGTATATGTATTAACGTCTTTGGTCCAGAGACTGAGGAAACAAAACAGCCCGCTGAATGTCGGTCCAAAGCCAAGATCATCGGAAATAGTAGGTGCTAGGAAGGGTATCTTGATGTTATTTTTTTTGTTATATGTGACACCGGGATAGGCAGAAACTGCCCTCATCAATAAAGGCCCGGGCACGAGAAAACACCAAGACGAAGGAAAAGAAAAAAGGTTAAGGACAAGGCAGAGATAAGGCAATGTCGCACAAAGGAAAACGACAAGACAGGAAAAACGGTCAAATTACAGAGGACCCAGAGATATGGAGGACTAGGCTCTGAGATGACGATAGATCTGCTTTTTGAAGGATGATAAGTCATAAGAATTAGGAAAGACAGAAGGAGGAAGAGAGTTCCAGAGTCTGGAGGTAAATGGGAAGAAGCAGTCGCTGCACCGACCAATCCGCGAGCTATAAATCTCCACACAGTACCTGTGAGATGAGGCCGCTTGGCGAGTGTAACGCGGCCTCGGCAGTGGGGGTGGGATGCAACTCGCCAACTCATCAGAGCAGAGATGGAAGTAGTAGCGATAGAAAAGAGAAAGGGAAGACACCTTACGGCGAAGAGAGAGAGAATTCAGATTAGAAGTAAGAGAAGGATCATTAATGAGTCGGACTGCCTTAGATTCAACAAAATTGAAACAAAATTATTAAAATAGCGTCCGTGAGGTTTGTAAAAAAAAGTTACCCCACACACTCAAAATAAGAGCTAATGTACATACAAAATACCGTAATTTTTTTCTTGATGCCCGGGCCCGAGGAAGACAACTTTATTTGCCCATCTCGGTCACACGCTCATATAAAAAAAAATGATTACAATGTTCCTAATTCAGCCACTAAGGGAACAAACCATTTCAACAGAGTGCCGGACCGAAAACAAGATAATTGGAGAAAGATGGCGTCAGGAAGGGTAAACGGACATAAATTTTGTGCCTAGTTCATTACATTAGCGTAAATATAAAAGATCTGGGTATAAATATTACACTGACGTCTATTTTATTCTTGCGTAATTCTTAACATCATGATACTGATAATAAGGGACAATTAGTCTACATCAAATTTCAGCGCTAATTAATTCATATAACTGGTGATCAGGAATAATTATAAACATAAAAATAAGTAAATAAAAGATAAATAAATAAATAATACACTGTAATACCGTTCTCGTTTTATTCAGTATAATCTTTTTAGCTGACAAGTCAATAAAATAAATAAAATATTAATAATTAATAAACAAATAAATATACCTTACTCTAACGCACAATTCTCCATTTTCATAAATTTTATCTTAAACTTTTTACAAATACTTTTATTGTAACAAGTAAAAATAAATAAGAAATTTCTAAGGTTCAGTTTTGCAAAGGACTCACATGTTGTTGTTAAACTTCAAACAAATAATAATTTAAAAAAAAATCAGATACAACTATCATGAAAATAATTGCTTCAATTTATCACTAGCCACTAAATCAAAGACTTGGGCATGAATTACTGACATAATATGTACAAGAAACAAGTCGTCCATGTCTGGTCAATAAATCAAGCCGAACTGGGCATGAAATCGTGCCAAATGATTTATGTCTGAATTTTGACCGCGAGTGATGGCGGAGTTAATATCACGCCAAGATATGTAATTAGGAGGATTATGGGCCTCGGCATCGCTATTAATGAGAATATCATCAAGGCGTTAAGACCTCTCGCACCTGAACCTAAAAAACTCAAAAGATATTTTAACGGGATATAAAACTAGACTACTTGCATTGCCTAAAACGGGATATAAAACTAGACTACTTGCAGTGCCTAAAACGGGATATAAAACTAGACTACTTGCATTGCCTAAAACGGGATATAAAACTAGACTACTTGCAGTGCCTAAAACGGGATATAAAACTAGACTACTTGCATTGCCTAAAACGGGATATAAAACTAGACTACTTGCAGTGCCTAAAACGGGATATAAAAGTAGACTACTTGCATTGCCTAAAACGGGATATAAAACTAGACTACTTGCATTGCCTAAAACTGGATATAAAACTAGACTCTTGCATAGGCTACAACGGGATATAAACCTAGACTACTTGTATTGCCTGAAACGGGATATAAAACTAGATTACTTGCATTGCCTAAAACGGGATATAAAACTAGACTACTTGCATTGCCTAAAACGGAATATAAAACTAGACTACTTGTATTGCCTAAAACGGAATATAAAACTAGACTACTTGCATTGCCTAAAACGGGATATAAAACTAGACTACTTGCATTGCCTAAAACTGGATATAAAACTAGAATCTTGCATAGGCTACAACGGGATATAAACCTAGACTACTTGCATTGCCTAAAACGGGATATAAAACTAGACTACTTGCATTGCCTAAAACGGGATATAAAAGTAGACTACTTGCATTGCCTAAAACGGGATATAACACTAGACTACTTGCATTGCCTAAAACGGGATATGAATATAGCAAGTGATACTCCAAATTTTGTTTTCCAAGCCCTCAACATTTTGTTCATCCATTTATTACTCATTTTTATATATTTATAAATTTGTTTTTGTCTACTTTCCCTTACCCTTACTTCCTGGTGGTCCACTAGAGGGTTAAAAGTGTGCACGCGGCGCCATCACCTCTCCCTTCTTCACCTCTATTCTATCCTTTCTCTCCTCTTCCTCTCAACAAAGCATCTCTTCAGAAATTGTAGGAGACTACTAATTCCAGGCTGAACATTTTCTGTTCCCTTTTATCTTTACAGATTTACTCCAGTTCCAGATGATTTCACCTATGGGCCCACCATGGCCCGGCCACCCTCATGGGTGGATATCTACAGAAGAAGCCCAACATACATAGGTTGCTGTCTATATAGAAAAAAAAATCTTGTCTTTCAAGCTTTATATATGCGTATGGTATACCAGGTACACTGCTAGCACATGACATTCATCTCTTTTCAAAAACTTGAACTTGTATGTGTGATAAAGTGGTTGAGAAATTGGCAAAATATAATTTCGTATCCTTGCAAGGCTTAAAATTTTCATGAGCAAGCCTGGAAGCAAAGTTAAAATCTTTGTGTCAGATTCATCTTTTCCAAAGCTTAAAGTTGAATGGGCTATACTGGATATAAAGCTAACAAACCAATAGCTACAAAACAAAGGCACCAAAGCACATATAACAGAACATTTCATATGTTAATCCTCATGTTTGACATGAAAAAAAAATCCCTATTTCTTTACCTCTTATTTAGGTCTTCCAAACTGCTTTCAATTTAGGATTCTGCAGTGATGTTACTAAGTCCAAAATATGTAGTCTAAAGCATCATTACTTGTAAAAAATGAACAGGATAATATAAGGATACATTATATCTCCATATAATCAGAGGTTAGAGTATAAAATGAAACTACTTTAAATATGCAGAAGACAACTATAATAAAGAAATAAAGCAAGCTTTAGACAACATAATATGATATAAAAATACATGTGGAACTTCAGTACAGCTTATATTAACATAAAAGGAGCAAGAAATTAAAAAAAAAAAGGCAACATCTATAATTCATAGGTGGAAGAAACTGTGCTAAAAACCAGAAATTAAAGTGTTCAACAGTAAATATCAGGACATGTTCAAATGAAAGTTGAAAACCTAGTACAGAAAGCGTGTAAAAACCTTCTTATTCACGTCGTTTTAATTACAAGGGAAGCCCAAGATCTAATGTATGGCACGTATTATTTCCAATTTGTCACCCCAAACTTTATAGAACTTGATAAATTTGAATTCCCTTCATATAAAAAATACTTATCAAGAAAGTTAAATGTAACATTATGTTGGTAATTGGTTCAGTTTTTGAACTATATCCTTCTACTGACATAAAACATAGTGCTGCGATATACATGAACAAGTTTTGAAATTTACTCTTTGTACATAACATACAACCTAATCTCTGAAGTCATAAAAGTTTTATAAAACTACTAACAAATCAAGTATTAAATAAGTTTTGCAAGCAAGAAAGGCAACTGACACAGTATTACCCACACCTAAGACCTCAGATGAATAGCTGGATCCAACTTCAGACTTTACAAAATGTAACAGTCCTTCTCATGCTCTCGCTCCAGGCCACCGTGGCCCAGCGGTAACGCTTGTTACTTTGATTTGTTAGGTCGAGGGTAACAGTCACACTTGCCAAAACCAAAGTCCTTCGCATAAAGGCACCATCCTAGCCCTTCGTAAAAAAGAGCCCGTGAAGTAAAACTGATCAATTTTAATTGTCTTCACTTTTCCATCCATGTAATGAGGGTGTTGCTTTTTAATCTTAGCAAAATGTACAAATTTCACAGTCAGTACGATGAACAACATTACAATTCTCCAATAACAGCCACTACCAAGTAACGACAATAGGGCTCTTGCACAATTAGGTAACTACCACACTCCCCTCAGCCTGTTTGTGATACTTCTTGATGGGATGTCAGCTACTGTAATGTTTCATTTACATTACTCCACCACTTCAGAAACAATTTATTCCTGTTTAATTTATTTCTAAGTTTCTCTTATGTCAAATTTATGAATATCTTATAATGTCAATGGTGAAGTCTAAACTACAAAACTGAGTCTGAATGCAGTCTAAAAGTTCCCCTGACCAGGATTTAAACTACAACACAATGCCGTAACAGCGAGTAACTTCAATCTAAAAAAGAAGGATACTACAAAGAAGATACATTCCATACCATTATGTAAAAGCAAAATATTATATAAATCAGGGAGACTTAATGGTATTTACTGTAAATTCCACTACTGAGCAATATCCCTCAGAGAAGCCAAGCTGATATATCTAGGTTATGAAATAAGAAAATAAAAATCCATACATTGAACTCAGGGCCGTGTCTAAAGGTGCCCATTCAAGGTACGATTTAGCCTTGACTGGTTAGATCTGACCAGATTGGATCGTCTATGGGCTGGTTGTGGACCATAAGCAGCCCATAGACGATCCAATCTGGTCAGGTCCAACCATATCTGTATGGTGTACTCAAGGCCAAATTGCACCGTGTATGGGCATCTTCAGATAACTAGTTATAGTTATCAGTTGCCCATCCAACATGATACAGTATTGTTAATGGGGGTTAGTACATAGTTAATAATTAACCTAATATTACCACACAAGTAACCTGGTTAGGTTTGGTTGGGTTGCATAATAGTTAAATTTTGGTGATTCTCTTGTGGTTAATATTCACTGAATTATTGGAAATATCCAATTTTGCACCTTCCCTTCCCTCCCAAAAACAGTTATACAAATGTGTAATACTGTTTTGTATGTTTACCATTACCTATCTGTTATACTCCAGCTAGGCTGTTAACTTGTCCTGATGAAACATTTTTATTATTTTTCAGTAAGACAAACCCCAACATCCTCTTCATCATAAGGGGAAAGGGGGAGGGGGATGTCCATAATAATACCATAGATTATATATAATAACCAAATAACATGACATAAATTCTATAAATACAAAATAAAGCCTTTGGGACCTTTAATATGTGGTTTATATCTAAAAGTTCATTTAGGTTAACCTCTCTTATACAATAAGAAAAGTACAGTCGAACCTCCACATACGAACGCCCCCAACCACGAACAAATTGACCTACAAACGCAACTCGCCAAGCAGTATGACACAGCAAAATCGACCATCTGTACTATTTTAAAAAATTAAAGTGGCCTTAAAGGCAGCTAACGTGGCTAAAGGAGTGACTATTTTAATGAAGCATATGTCTTAAGTATTGGAAGAGGTAGAAAAATTATTGTTAGTTTGGAGAAATGAAAATGATCTTGATGAAGATTGTGTTAGCGAGACTATAATATGCAAGACGGCTCTACAGTTACACCATGATTTAGTAGCAAACCCTCTGAGTGCTAGTGGCGCTATAACTGACGAATTTAAAGCAAGTTGAGGCTGGTTTTAAAAATACCATCGGTGAACTGGAATTCATAGTGTTGTTAGGCATGAGGAGGCGACTCCTCCTCCTCCTCCTCTATCCATGTGTGCCAGCACTACCAACCACAAAGATAATTACAATTTTTTATTTTAGTATAGTAGAATACTGTAGAGTAGTTTTCTATAATTAAGGTTATTTCTAATTCCTTTCTATATTTTTGTCACATATAAACCCATAAAAAAATTACAAAGGTATGTTTCTGGGGCTGGGAAGAAAATTAATTGGACTTACATGCATTGCAATGGGAAAAACTGTTTCCAGTCACAAACATTTCAACTTACGAATGGGGTTAAGGAACGAATTAAGTTCGTGAGTAGAGGTACCACTGTATATTTTAAGTAATGTAAACTAACCTAATCTGGAAAACAACCTGTTTTGACATTTCACAAAATAGAAAAAGAGAAATAAAGAAAATAAAAATATAAACAGTGGATTCAAGCAAACTAAGTAATGTTCTAATATGGAGAGCTTTAAGAGAACATCACATGTATAAGGAACATATATATTGTATTGTACTATACACTTTATGTATACTGTACAATAGTGCATAAATATCAAAAATACTGAACTTAACTGCATTACAATAAATATAATACACTCCTATGTAAACAATAATAATAACCAATGCACTCACAGTATTTTAATCTTTCTCTTTTAGCAGCCTTAGTTTGTAATTAGATTCAGTACTAACTGGCAATTAAGGCTATCGCATGACACGATATTGCAGACAAATTGTGCCCATGTGATAGGGTCTTTAGGGAAAAAACTCAGGAAATTAATAATACTGCATACGATATATTATTATTATTGTTAATATTAACATCATTCCTCTTAATATTATTTTTATCATTATTATTATTTTTAACATATCATTTTCTGTGAAAAACCTTTATGAATTCATCAATAAAAGAACCTCACCACTAGGGTATCATAGGAGATAGAGTATCATTGAGCTGGGACTTTGTTTTACCAGTTATGGGCCTCTTCTCAATTCTCAACACGTACCCATAGCCAAGTGGTATTTCTCCTTCCACCAAGAAGGCAAACAGAATAATTTGCTAGCACCTATAGCCTCAGGAGTATCAAACCAAAAAATCACCACCTAAATAAAGTAGCAATGCAATATTGACTGTGATTACTAGTATAAAACTGACCCATCAAGACTCATCAACTCAGTAATTGTCTTATGTACAAGGAAAACCAAGTCTAATTCCCTGTAGTTCTTCAAGAAGGTGTAGTGACGTCAGTTATATACTAACTCATGGTAACTCAGTAGTTCGCGAGAAAACACCAAATGTTTGCATTCACTGACAGACTAATATCCTCATAAACCAAGATTTAGACACAATTATGTCTGATCTAAATTTATACTTAGGAATGACAAATCCCAACTATGGTTTTTATTTCTCACTTTATTTTCACCAAGAAATCACCACCTTTACTGAGACTATATCTTCAGGAGTTGTAGGTTCTCATTTTCTCTTCCTTTTTTAAAATTAAATTATGTAATGAATTAGGCTAGTTTTCTATCATTACTCTTTGTCCCATCCTTTATTGCAAGTATTTACTTATTTTCACACTGCATTGTTTTGCATTGCTCTTAAAGACTTTTAAGCTATGAAACATTAGCAATTGATATAATGAATAACAATAACTAGTTTTTCACAAATTATAATGTTATAGAAGGTGCTTAACATATTATGGGTTGATGATGGACCTCTTTCATACTTTTCAGATACAGTATTAATTTTATGAACATAATATTCAAGTCGTTAAAAAGTATCTTAGATTAAAAATTACCTTCACTTTACTGTCACTCATGGCAAGGTTGGCCTTTTACTCTTCTAATCTCAAAAGGTTATGACCTCTATGTGTCTGAGTCGTATGTCCTGATTTTCAGTGACATATATTTTAACAACATGACATAAACTATGATTTTATTTTCTGAATTTATGTTCAGCTTTGGTTTTATTTTGATTTTCTAGCTTGATGGTCCCAATCACTTGGTTTAAAAATTGGTTAATTGGATGAATACAGTTTTTCAAAGTACTGTACCTTTATCGAATGAAATATTCAACAGTATATTTTTCATTTTACCTGTATTTCAGGTCAGAGGGTATGGACTTCAAATTGTAGTAGCAATTAAAAATAGCCAGGGATCGAGAACAATAGAGTACTTTGATCTTTAGAGATTAAAATGAGTGGAAGTCCTCTGCATGCATCCTCCATCCAAATCAGAGTACATTTTCGAGGTAACATCCCTCTCGACAGCGCTACTAATTGGTAAGCTCTCTTGTTTCCAGTCAGGTGTGACAAGTTTGATTAGTCCTCAGTGGAGATCATACCCTTAAGAATATAAGATATATGTGGTGACAAATCGCTCACGAAAATGAAAAGTGTTCTCTACTGAGAGAAGTGATCGAGATGTGTGTTGATTTTTTTTTATACGTATTTTTAAAGAATTAGAGGCGCAGAACAGGCCTCATTGATATCATTGAAGCCTAAACTGTAACGATACTGGTTTACTGTTAAGTGCATACATCTATCGATGTACCCACTTAACTTGCTGAGTTGACAGTTGCTAACAAACGACCGGTGACACTTATATCCTTTGCAATGAGAGGCAAAGCATGATGACAACTGAATAAAAAATTGAGGAGGAAATAACACCCTGTACAATATAAGAAGATTTATGTCGATGTGCTTTGCCAAGGAAGGAAGAAAACTAAGAGAGTTACACCCTTTTAACCCCCCTCCCTCTCACAAAACCACCGCCCGGCCTGTTTTAAATTGTAAAAGGGCAGAATGTGTCCCGTGGAACGAATCCATAATATATTTTTCAAGTTAAGAGGGTATATCGTGCCAGGAATCAATTTTACATAGGGCGGAGAGAGCTGTAAAGTTCCTCAGGGCAGGGCCTAAAGATTCCTGTGGGAGTTACATCTGTCTGCTTCTAAAAGAAAAATAGTTATATCTGTACAGTTGTGTGTGTGTGTGTGTGTGTGTGTGTGTGTGTGTGTGTGTGTGTGTGTGTGTGTGTGTGTGTATGTATGTATGTATGTATGTATGTATGTATGTATGTATGTATGTATGTATGTATGTATGTATGTATGTATGCAATAATTTTTTATCAGCTTAAGACGTTTCCATTTTAAAGCAGTCGCTTAGTTTGATTTGCGAAAACTCTAATTCGAGTACCAGTCAAAATTTATTAGAGAAGAATCAAATAAGCACATTAACATATGTGAAAACATGAATCATATTTCACCCCTGGACCGAGACTCGAACCTGACCCATAATTACCGTGCCAAGGCGCTACCAACAACACCTTCTGTGGTGTAGTTGGTAGCGCCTTGGCACAGTAATTATGTGTCTTAGGTTCGAGTCCCGATAGGGGTAAAATATGATTCTTATTAGAGAAGACATTTCTTATTTCCATGTCATTAAAGTCTCCCAATAGGCTGACTTCAAGCGGTATGTTTTTACAGTCCTTCTTCTTCTTCTATTTTTGCCATAGAACGGACGGGGTGGCAACAATTCATTAAAGCCCTCTTGATGGGAGATAGAGATTCCTAGTCCATTTATGACCACTCTTGCGTCCACCCACTGAGAATATGACGATAGATGGTTGGATATTTTTTATCTTAAGGCATGAAATGAAAGGTACAAGTGGGGGATACTAATTGAATTCCCAGTGGTCATTCTTCTCTCCAAAATGACAATGAAAGAGTGGCGGAAGCCTCTACGAAAGGCACTGATAAATATTGTAACAAAAGAGGCAGAACTAAATCTAATACACTCCAGAGGGTCAAAGGATGATTGCATGATAACTTATTATTATTATTATTATTATTATTATTATTATTATTATTATTATTATTATTATTGAAAACTTGTACAAAAACGATTTTTCGTTTAAGACACCTTGAATATATTAGAGGGTATTACCGAAGTAATCCCTCAAGCATGAGGTTGAAAATTAAAGACTATGAATAAATAAGTACTTACAAATATGATCTTTTGCAATAAAGAATCTTGTATGTTCTCACTTCTTATATTTATATAAGACAAAAATCGCGAGAAAGTAATAGAGCCGTAGACTAAAAAATTACTGATAAATAATGGATAGCCTATTCCAGTTTCTGGCGTAGGCTATTAACATAAATACGTGTGTGTGTGTGTGTGTGTGTGTATCCATCACTCGTAACCTATTGGCTTGACACGCTAGCCTGTCATTTGAATTTAGCTGAAGGACATTTGAATCTCTAAATCTCTCGCTTCATTAAAGATCGCAGCTGGATGTCTTCATAGAGGCTTCCAAATCGACTGTGATTCCTTACTTTAATCTATTCTCTCTCTCTCTCTCTCTCTCTCTCTCTCTCTCTCTCTCCTCTCTCTCTCTCTCTCTCTCTCTCTCTCTCTCTCCTTATCTATCTATCCTTCTATCTATCTATCTATCTATATATGTGTATATATATATATATATATATATATATATATATATATATATATATATATATATATATATATATATATATATATATATATATATATATATATACACACACAAACACACACACACAGTATATATAAAGTCGCGTGATATACATTTTGGGACGCTAACTTCCCGTCCTGGTGTCACAATCATAAAAAAAAAATGTTTAGTAGAGAGAGAGAGAGAGAGAGAGAGAGAGAGAGAGAGAAACATGTCCATGATACCATATATGCAAGTTTATCGTTTCTTGACACTGTTAATCCCCATTATGCGAGTAACAGGTTGGAGTTGGGGAATAAAAGTTGGATGCACTTCCTAACGCACCGCAGTGGGATGGATCTTGGTTCTGTCACTTCCCGAGTTGAGAACTTTAACCACTGGGCAACAGCAGTCCTTATATCATAGATGCATATACAGCCATTAAATAAAATTCCTTATCGGTCAATATGTATGTATGTATGCATGCATGTATGTATGTATGTAGGTATGAATGTATGCATGTATGTATGTATATTAGGCCGTAAATCTCGACATAAAATGGCTGTTCATTTAACTGATGTTAATTCTGTACAGGTTACAACTTTGTGGTTTACACAACATAAAATGCGGTTCCGGTGTATATAGTCTACGTGCTCTGAAGCAATTTCAAGAGATGATACCCTGTTTCTCTGGTCATTTGTTCTGATTGTGGCCCCTCAGTTTTGTCACTAGGGAGATTATTATTATTATTATTATTATTATTATTATTATTATTATTATTATTATTATTATTCGAGGGTTCGCGCCCCGTCACGGTCTGAGGTTAGCAAGGGCATGCATTCAGGGTAAGGATTACATCTGCCAAAACAAGTCCTTCGCAAGAAGACAACCGTCCTAACCCTTGGTAGAAAAAGGAGTGCGTGACGTAAAACCGGAACAATTATTATTATTACTGAGGTATGTAAAGAATGATCTCCAATACATTAAACAACCCCGAATATGTATTATTTATTATTCATATTCGTCAATTCAAATTTATTCAAATAACCAATGTATTTTTTTTTAGTTGCGCCCCCTAGCGTTGTATATATATCCAGTGTCAATCGAGTAAAGGAAACTATTCTTTGAGCAACCTGAGAAAATGTCCCTTCTCTTCGCTCTTCGCACTTGAGAGACCCCCTCTCAATACTCTACATTTAAAAAGTTTTAAACTGTGTACTGCAAAGAGCTATCCATGGTTTGTGATCTATCTATCTATCGATGGAGCAGGGAAGAGAGAGTGCGAGAGAAAGATATGGAGGTGGATTTGTGAGGGGGAGGGGCAAAGGGTATGACACTTGTAGTTTTTTCTTCCTTCCTTGGCAAAGCACATCGACATAAATCTTATTATATTGTACACAGTGATATTTCTCCCCCATGGCAACCGTCAACTCAACAAGCTAAGTGAGTGCATCGTTAGATGTAAGTAGTTCAGAGTAAAACAGTACCTTTATATCTTAGGCTTCAGTACTATCAATAATGCCCGGCCTACGCCTCTAATTCTTTGAAAAAGTACTTATGAAAAAAAAATGAACGCACACCTCGATCATTTCTCTCAGTAGAGAACACTGAGACTAATCATATTTGTCACACCTGACGAGAAACAAGAGAGTTTACCAATTAGTAGCGCTGTCGAGAGGGATGTTACCTGGTGAATGTACTCTGATATGGATGTGTGCAGAGGAGTTCCATTTTATTTCAATGTTTAAGGCCCTATTTCTCAAACAGTGTAAACCTAGGATACCATATTGTTAGTTAGCTAGACAAACACAAATGGATTTCATAAACGCATCTGACGCGGTTCTCTGTATGACTAGGCCCAGAACCGCGTCAGATGTGTTTATGAAATCCATTTGTGTTTGTCTAGTTAACTAACAATATGGTATCCTAGGTTTACACTGTTTAAGAAATCGGGCCTAAGTATCGAAGTACTTTTTTTGTTCTCGATCCCTGGCTATCTTTAATTGCAATTACGGTTTGAAGTCCTTCCTAACATCAACCATCTTCGATTATTTTGGCTTTGGGCCGACATTCAGCAAGCTGGTAAGTTCCTCAGTCTTTGGACCAAAGACGTAAATGCTTATACAGTGGCCTTCATCCCCTAGGAAGGTATTGGCCGAGTCTAAGCACGCTTTCAATCACCAGAAAGCTAGTTCACCCCATCGTACCCAACGTAGGTCTTTGAATGAAGGGTTACCAGTTAAATATGAAGTAAATTTGAAAAGAAAAAGGCGAAAATCGTTCGGTAATTGTGTCGAAAAATACCCTGATAAGCTGCCGAGTAAGCGACCATTAAAATTTATCCTCGGGGGAAGCTTCATAAATTGGACCAAATCCACATCAGAAGAAGGTGAAGAAGAGGGTACAGAAGTCTTCTGCTTTTTATTTTTTTTTTTTACTTCGTGAGGATACTGTTTTCTCTCCTCTTTTTCTTATGAATTGCCCAATGCTGGAGTTTCAGGTTATTATTATTTTCATTATTATTATAGTTATTATCATCATTATTATTATTATTATTATTATAATTATTATTATTATCATGGTTATTATTTTTATCATTTTACTATTACTATTATTTTTGTTATTATCATTATATATATATATATATATATATATATATATATATATATATATATATATATATATATATATATATATATATATATATATATATATAATATATATATATATATATATATATAATATATATATATATATATATATATATATATATATATATATATATATATATATATATATATATATATATATATATATATATAATATATATATATATATAACATATATAATATATCTAATATATATATATATATATATATATATATATATATATATATATATATATATATATATAATATATATAATATATATATAATAATATATATATATATATATATATATATATATATATATATATATATATATATATATATATATATATATATATATATTAAAGATAGCCTCAGAAGCTGCATTAAGTCTGGAATTAAGACAAATCTAAATTCAGAAACCTTATGGGTTGAAATTAAAAATAATATAGAAAGTCTAGTTGTAGGAGTAGTCTACAGACCACCTGATCTAGATAATATAGAGTCGCAAGTTATATACGATGAAATTTCTAAAGTGAGCAGGTCAAATAGAGTTTGCATTGTAGGCGATTTTAATTTTAGACATATTAATTGGGAAACCATAACAGGTGATAGTAGCTCTAAGGAGTTTTTGGAAGTAGTAGAAGACAATTTCCTTTCTCAGCATGTACATGAAGCAACACGGGGGGTGAATACACTAGATTTAGTTCTTAGTAATAGAGAGAATATGGTTACAAATTTAGAAGTTGGTGAAAAATTGGGCAACAGTGACCATGATTCCATTAGATTTAACATAATTTTCAAGGAAACTATAAAGGAAAATAAGAATATTGTTCCAAACTTTAGAGCAGGAGATTTTGAGGGCTTAAAAACTAAATTATCTAATGAGGTATGGGAAGGGATTTCTGGGGTACAGATGTGGGTAGTTAATCCAGCAGGTCAGGTCGCAGGTAGCGGATTACCCCGAAATTTGGGTACCACATGCCAAGGATTA
>JAXCGZ010000616.1:40000-52274 GCA_037179515.1 Halocaridina rubra
ATGAATAATAGAGGACCCAGTACCGAGCCTTGTGGTACCCCGCTTGTAACCGAGCCCCACTCTGATTTCTCTCCATTTATGCAAACCCTCTGTTTTCTGTCTTTTAACCATTGTTTGATCCATCTGAGCACAGCTCCTCCTATACCATGAGCTTCCAGCTTTTTAACTAATCTTTTGTGAGGAACTCTATCAAAAGCTTTGCTAAAATCTAGATATATTGTATCATATTCTTTGCCACAATCTACTGCCTCGTAAACTTCTGAATAAAAAGACAGTAAGTTTGTAAGGCACGAAAAACCTTTAAGAAACCCGTGTTGTGAAAGTTTTATCAGTGTGTGTAATTCTAGATGTGCCCTTATTTTATTTGCAATTATGGATTCTAGAATCTTACCCACTGTTGACGTTAAACTTACCGGCCTATAATTATTCTTTTTAACACGTTCTCCTTTTTTAAATATTGGTACCACATCTGCCAATTTCCACTCCATGGGTACCGATCCTAATTTTATTGAATTATTAAATAATGCAGTTAGAGGACAACTAAGCTCTTCCTTGCATTCCTTTAATATTCTAGCATATATTCCATCAGGTCCCGGAGATTTATGAGCCTTTAATTTATCTATTTCTTTTATTACCTCCTCTCTCGTAATATTTATTGAACTAAGTATATTATCAGGACTGTCTCTGTAAATGGATTCTACTTCCGGAATATTTTCCAAGTTTTCATTTGTAAATACAGATAAGAAATAATCATTTAAACATGTACACATCACTTTATCGTCATCTGTGATATGGCCATTGGCTACTTCAATTGGTCCGACTTTTTCCTTAAATTTTGTTTGATAATGTTGATAAAACCCTTTAGGATTTTCTTTAGCTTCTCCTGCTATTCGAACTTCGTATTTTCTTTTCGACTCTCTAACTATCTTTTTAACTTCCCTGTTTAACTGTATATATTGCTGCCTCACCTGCTCTTCACCTCTTTTTAGTTTCCTGTATATTCCTCTTTTAATACCTATAAGATTCTTTATTCTATTGTTCATCCATTTAGGGTCATTTTTTCTTGATCTGCAATGTTTCATGGGAATATAGTCTCTCTGACTATTCTTAAGAGTCATGACAAAATTGTTATATTCCTCATCCAAATTTATATTAACTGACTGGCTGCTGTTCTTTCCTGTGAGAGAATTTAATGTATTGATCTTATCTTGTGATAATCCTTGGCATGTGGTACCCAAATTTCGGGGTAATCCGCTACCTGCGACCTGACCTGCTGGATTAACTACCCACATCTGTACCCCAGAAATCCCTTCCCATACCTCATTAGATAATTTAGTTTTTAAGCCCTCAAAATCTCCTGCTCTAAAGTTTGGAACAATATTCTTATTTTCCTTTATAGTTTCCTTGAAAATTATGTTAAATCTAATGGAATCATGGTCACTGTTGCCCAATTTTTCACCAACTTCTAAATTTGTAACCATATTCTCTCTATTACTAAGAACTAAATCTAGTGTATTCACCCCCCGTGTTGCTTCATGTACATGCTGAGAAAGGAAATTGTCTTCTACTACTTCCAAAAACTCCTTAGAGCTACTATCACCTGTTATGGTTTCCCAATTAATATGTCTAAAATTAAAATCGCCTACAATGCAAACTCTATTTGACCTGCTCACTTTAGAAATTTCATCGTATATAACTTGCGACTCTATATTATCTAGATCAGGTGGTCTGTAGACTACTCCTACAACTAGACTTTCTATATTATTTTTAATTTCAACCCATAAGGTTTCTGAATTTAGATTTGTCTTAATTCCAGACTTAATGCAGCTTCTGAGGCTATCTTTAATATACATAATTACCCCTCCCCCTCTTTTATCTGCACTACGATCAGCATTATAAAGTTTATATCCTGTAATTATGTACTCAGCTTTAAGGTGTTTGCTTTCTAATTTAATCCAACTTTCACTAATGCATATTATATCCGGTCTCTCACTACATACTATGGCTCTCAGTTCTTCTATCTTGTTACCTAAACTACGGCTATTTGTATAATATACTTTTAAACTTTCTCTAGCTTCACCCTTCTTGTGGCTATTCTTTTTGTTAATATTTGTTCTATGTAACAAATGGTTCTTATCCTTAGACTCCCAGTTATTTGACCCACTATTTACTGAACCCTTACTGACTAATTTCTCTGCACAAGTATTAATCATTTCATTATTTGTGTCTAACAAAACCCCCCTACCTCTCTGTCTATCATACCAGCCAATACCGAGACACCTGAATTAGAAAGATGCACTCCATCCCTTGCATACATATGCTTACGACTAGTGAAGTGATCCCACCCGTCTATAAAACCTATATTATTCTCCCGACAGAAGACTTTCATCCTAGCATTTACTCCTATAGCTCGAGACCACCACTCTGAACTTTGGCTAAGCCTAGGGAGAATACCACACATCACAGGAACTGCACCCCTTTTCCTAATCTTATCCAGGGCTTGTCTATACAACCTAATCAGCTCTTCACTTCTACCATCCTGCACGTCATTTCCCCCAGCTATCAAACAAACAACATCTTTTTTCTCAATCCAGCTATTTATTGACTCACCCACCTTCTTCATACCTGCTCCAGGGAAAAAATATTTTCCTCTAACTCTATGCCTGAGTTTCCTGTCTACATATCTGCATAGTGAATCCCCTACAATTACCAAAGAACGAGACTTATCCGGAGGATGGGTTACTCCGACCTTGGGAGACTTACCTAGGCTCTTGACCTGAGAGCTTTTCCCACTTCCATTTTTACGATCGCTAGTACACCTATCTGACTCTATGGTTCCTGAAGAATTGCTGCCGCCACTGTCACATTCATCTCTAAGTGACCTAAATGAATTAGCAACCTGTAGTCTAAAAGTATCATTTTTCTTAAGAACCATTTTCGTTGAACCCTTATTCACAACTTTCCAGTCGTCTTCATTATTCAATCGACCCTTCCTGGTTAACACCTCTACTTTACCTCTCAGATCCCTGTTCTCCTCAGCTAAGGATCTGACCTCCTGCCTGACTGCGGCCAACTCATTTCTTAAATTAAAAATGAGTTTGCTTGCGTCAGACGAGGACAAATCCCCAGCACAGCCACAAACAGCACCAACAACGACACAACTACCAACACCACTACCACTAACACCACCAGCACAAAGAACACCACCACTCTCCATTGTACTAAGTTTGGTCAAGATTAGAGCTACTGGAAGCACGTCCTCACTGGATGAACCCAGGAACTAAACTGACTCTTCTAGCTTCGAGTGATGGCAAGTCTAATTCCCTCAGCCTCTCATCATAACCGAGATTGCGTATTTCTGGCACCAGTTTCGTGGCATGTCTTTGAACTTTTTCAAGCTTAGCTATGTGCTTTTTCAAGTGCGGATTCCAAAAGGGGGCTGCATATTCGAGTTTTGGCCTCACATAGGTTACATAAATATTTCTGAACATTTCCTTGTCCATGTGCCTGAAGGCTACCCTTACATTTGATAAGAATGCATATGCTGCCCTTACTACGCCATTTATATGAATTTCTGGAGACAAATCTGCCAGTATGTTTACTCCTAGATCTCTCTCATTTTCTGTCTCTTGAAGTTGTACTCCAGCCACCGAGTAGTCAAGCTTGGGCCTTCTTGCACTTGTACCCATTCTCATTACCTTACATTTTGAGGTATTGAATTTCATTAGCCACTTTTCTGACCACTCATGCAGATTATTTAGATCCTCCTGAAGTTCTCTACCATTGTTCTCGTTTTTTACTTTCTTCACAATCTTTGCATCATCTGCAAACATATTCATGAATGAATTTACAGACTCTCGTGTGTGCCAGTAGGCATGTTGCAGTGTCCTCTATTCTTATGTTCTTATATATATATATATATATATATATATATATATATATATATATATATATATATATATATATATATATATATATATATATATATTCCCCTGAGGGAGGGGAATAAGAATACTTCATCCGTGGTCCCCAGCGTATCGTAAAAGTCGACTGAGTCAGAGCGAGGGGACTGGGAATCCCCTCCTCTGTATTTACTTCCCACAAAAAGTCAATTTTCTTTGACTCAGTCTCCCCTCTTAAAATGAGGAATATGGCTTGGGGATATATATATATATATATATATATATATATATATATATATATATATATATATATATATATATATATATATATATATATATATATATATATATATATATATATATATATATATATATTATATAAAGCAAAGGTAGCTGAATATGGTATTCAGTCTAAATAATTAAATTAGCTAATTTCAATGCCAGCGGTTTATGCCAACCATAATTGTACATTCATTAAAATTGGGTTTGACTAGTGTTTTGAATTCCAGTTAATATAAATATGATCTGCGGTTGTGGAAAATTGGGCATTCATAATCACTTACCAAGTATTAATTGTCCAATTAACCCGAAAAAACACTGTTGTAAATAAGCAAACTATTCAATTCAGTAATTATGTGTGTGTGTGTGTGTGTATGTTTTTACGAGGAATTCTGTGTGATTACCTAATTGTGTTTACGGGAAAGAGCCCAAAGCTCTTATCTTCCCGTCTCCTGATCGGGTCCATTTTCTACTTAGTGATACTTATCATACCTGTCCTTAAAGATATTGATTGAGATAGCGTTAACTACCTCCTCGCTTAGCGAATTCCAATTATCAACTACTCTTACACTGAAAAAGTATTTCCTTACATCCTGCAAAGAAGTTTTCTTACGAAGCTTCAAACTATGACCTCTAGTTCTAGAGCCTGCCATATCAAAATATCGACCCCTATCCACTCTGTGTATTTATGTGTGCATGAGTGTGTTTTATGCGTATATATATCCAAACGTTTTGACCAGTGTAATATAATTGATCAGTTGTGTGTGATCAACAGCATCAGTAACTTCAAAGTAATTAAATTTTGACAGGTAATTAAATTATTTAATTAATGCATTTTTCATTATTTGTTATTATTTTTGTGATGATACCACTCACTTTGATGGTGACGATTGGCTGTGGGGATTTAACAATAGTATTCGGTACACATTGATATCCAGTGGTCTTTCCAACTTACACCGTGGTTGACCCAAGCATTGTGGTGGATATAGATAGGATTATGGTAACCTTTTATCTCCACGGAGCTAACTTGTGAGATCACCTTTATCACCTTTATCACCAAGATGCCTGGTAGACACTACTGTCTGTCAGCTGGCACTCCTCTTAGAAACCCTCTCCAGTCTTCTCGTTTTTCGTACCAGTTATTTTCTTCCACTTCCCGCAGAGACGTTCCTCTCCTTTCCAAAGCCGTCGCCACACCTTCCAGCCATCTTTTCCTTGGTCGGCCCACTGGCCTCTTCCCTTGCGGCTTCCAAATAAGGTACTTCTTTGGTTTTCTATGTTCTTCCATCCTCATTACATGTCCGTACCACCGCAGCTTGCTCTTTTCTATATCATCCAGCAGGGGTAGCACATTCACTTCATTCCTAATGTACTCATTTCTAATTTTGTCTCTTCTTGTAACATTCTTGATTAGCCTGAGTACTTTCATTTCGGCCGCTTGCAGCTTTGATTTTGTCTTCGTTGTGAGCGACCAGGTCTCTGATCCGTAGAGCAATATCGGCTTTAAGATGCTTTGATAAATTGTGACTTTGCACTTCATTGGTATGTTGGCATCTCGGAGTAGAGGGTACATCAACCCAACATTTCTGTTATATTTCGCAATTCTGTTATTTATTTCTACCTCCTGCATGTTGTTACTTCCGACATTTACCCCCAAATGGGTGTAGTTGTCAACCTGGTGAAGCTTGTCCTGACCAATATATATATCTAGCAGCCGTTCTTTGTTTCTTGATATGACCATTATCTCAGTTTTACCTCTTTGGGTATTGATCTTCATTCCGTTACTCTCCATTCCAGTCCACCATTTAGTTGCTACTTCTTGGATATCTGCTGCGGAACTAGCCAGCACCACCACATCATCTGCATACAACAAAGTTTCCTCTCCATTCTCGCCGATCTTTATGTCTCTTATGCATTTATCCATGAACACTATGAACAGAAGTGGTGAAAGCACATCGCCTTGTCTTACACCCGACTTGATGGAGAACTCCTCGCTCTCAATTTTCTGAGTTCTTACTCTGCTGGTGCAACTTGAATATACACTTACTATTGCTCTCACCAACTTCGGTGGCACTCTATAGTGTTCATCCATTAATATGTTCCATAGGTGGTTCCTATTTACACAGTCAAAAGCCTTTTGGAGATCGATAAATAGGGCATATTTGTCAATGCCCCATTCCCAACTTTTTTCCAGTAACATTTTAACAGCAAATATTGGGTCAGTAGTACTACGTCCCGGTCTGAAACCATATTGGCTATCATCCAAAACGTCCTCCACACATCGTCTCAACCTTCCTTCCAAAATTCGAGTATAAATTTTTCCAGCATGGGACAGCAATGTCACTCCTCGGTGATTGTCGCATTCAGTCTTGTCCCCCTTTTTCAGAATTGGGCTGATAATTCCCTTCTGCCAATCTGGAGGTACGATTTCTGTAAGGTAGGCAGCGTTACATATGTCCAACAATTTCTTAACCACACTTTCCCCCCCCGCCTTCAGCAGCTCCACCGGCAAGCCATCCTCTCCGGGGGCTCTTCCGTTTCTCATCCTTGCCATAGCCACCTTCACTTCATTCATAGTGATGAGTTCCACCTCTCCATCTCTCCGGATGATATGGTTTTCGGGTATCCCCTGGTTACTTGGTATATTTAGCATTTCATCAAAATACTCCCTCCATCTCTGCGATATTTCGTTGTGCTCGGTTAAGAGAGATCCAGTCTTATCCTTTATTGCATAGCTGGTATTATTTCTTTTTCCTCGGTAATTCCTTGCTAGGTTGTATAAAAGTTTCCTGGTTCCTTCATAGTCAGACTCCAACTCCTCCCCAATCTTTTTCCAACTATCTGTTTTTGCTTTTCTTTTTATCCTCTGAGCTTCATTTCTGGCCAATTCATACTGTGCTCTATCCCCTTGGGATCTTGTTTTTAGCCATCTTCTGAACCCATTCATTTTGGCTTTCACCGCACTTTTCACTTCTTCATTCCACCAAGGGGTTCTCTTCTTTTGTCCTCTATATGGTACTTTCTGGCCTAGGACTTCGCTTGCAGCTTCAGCAACTTCAGTCTTGAAACTGTTCCACATTGATTCAGAGCTGTCTCCCACCTCCCCCATATCAACATTTTCCAGCTTAGTCTTGATACTCCGTCCCAACTCCTCCTTTGTTGCCTCCACTCTTATTTTGCTCAGCTTATATCGTTTTGCTCCTCTGCATCTGTTTCTGTTTGGTTTTTTGATGTTTATTTTCGCCAAGACCAGTCTGTGATCTGCATCTAATGACACAGATGGAATTGCCTTGACATCGTAAAATATGCCTCTGTTGTTTGTCAGAAAAAGGTCAATCATAGAGCTCTGTGAGTAAGTGTGTGTGTTACTATTGTATCTGTACCAAGTCCACTTTTGACTCATTCTGTGCTTATAATATGTATTCATTATTTGCATGTTATTGATTTTAGCAAAATCCAAAATTCTGACTCCTGCTTCATTTTGGTCTCCCACGCTGAATGCTCCCATATTACTATCATAATTCCTTCTGTCGCACCCTATGTGTCCATTGAAGTCTCCACATATGATCACATTATTCTGGTATTTGACACTGTCCACTGTCTCCTGCAGCTCCACATAGAATTCCTCCTTCTCAGCTGTTGGTCGGCCCTGTTGTGGCACATATACTTGTATAATACTGACCCCATCTTCAATTTTCAAATCAATTTCGACCATCCTTGCACTTATGTGGGTCACTTTTTCCACAGCGTCTCCCAATGTTGGTTCCAGGAGAAATCCAACGCCATGCTTTGAATCGTCTCCCCCACTGTAGATCAGTCTATAGTCCTCATGGACAATCCTATCGCCACTACCTCTCAGCCTGGTTTCCGATAGGGCCAGCAGAGACAGCCGCCTCATCTTCATCACCTCAACCAGCTCCTCCTCCTTATTTCTGAGAGTAGCTACGTTAATTATACCAAAGCGAAGTTTATTTCCATTATTCAAATTCGTTTGTCCATGTTCAGTTGCGGTCGTAATCGAAGAGGTCCGTCCCAACCCGGGGATTCTTTGCACCCCCCTCCTATTCAAAGGCTGCCGGGGACTGGGGGCCATTTCTCTTTGGTGTGCCATGCATAGCTTGAGCATAGAGGTTTTTACATCAGTGGGTTGCTAGCCCTATCCTGATAACCCTCCTCATTTATCCGGGCTTGGGACCGGCATTGGTTGCCCAGTGCTTGTTTGGGTTCCCAATGGCTGTGAGAGATGGGATGATTGGCTTTCTGGTGAATGTAGTGTGTTCTTTGACTCCGCCATCTCCTTTTAATTAGTCTATGGGTTTTGAATATTTATGATCTGAAATACACAAATATGGCACTGAAAAGCTTCACAAAATAAAAAATAAACCCTGATTATAATTCCTCCAATATTCTAAACAACTTTGTTTATTTTTTACTTGTATTGAATCAGAAATAAAACAAACTTTAAACCAATATAATACGTACAGTGTGTGTAGTGATTCACCAGTTATTAAAAAAATTCACATTAAATGTAATTATCACTTCAGAAAACTTTACTGACTGGTACATAAATTTCGTCGATATCTCTTGTTATATGCATCAAAACTGGTTACATTTCACTAATGCCAAGAACAGATAGTATCCAAGAGTTCACGATCAAATAATCATTAGAAAAGGATTTATGTAAAAGTTTTTAACCAAAAATGTTTAACATGCAAATTGATAGTACAGTACTGTATACTATTCATGTACTATATAAGTAAATAACAGTCTTGCAAAATGAAACACATCAATTGTCACAAACACTGTTCTTAAAGGCCCTATCACACAGCCACATTTTCCTACGATATGTCACCATATACACTGTAAAGCAATGGCATGTTCCCCGAAACCCGAGATTTTCACCAACAAGATGTTTATGGAAATTATTGAAAATCCCCAACAAATCGGGTGACAGAAAAACGGTCATTGAAAGTCTGTGATGAGTAACCTACATGAATTATATAATTTCGTCGTATTGTAATCAGTTTAATAAGGTATATAATTTTGAAACTATAAATAAATTTGAATTATGTCTCATGTATTATATACAATGACTACATTAATCATACATGAACATGAAACTTTGATATGATTTTGGAGTCTGTTAACATTTTGGCTGTGAACAGTTGTCTGCTTTGTTGTCAAACACTGTGAGCCGCGTGATATGCTTCCTAAGATATGTTGGTGATCATGCTGTTGCACTTTACGATGTTGCAGCAAAAATGTGCCCCAATGATAAGGCCCCAATGTAAGAATATGACTGTACCACACCTGAAACGTAATTACATTATACATACTTTCTACATTTACCTTCAATTTTTCTTAAGGAAACGGTACTTTTGTTCTCTATATAATATTTACAAATCACTTATATTAAATAGCTATGCAATAACATTCACAATACAATTTATATCCATTATGAATAGATCACTAAAGTATGTAGAATGTGTACCATACAGTTCGCAAATATTACTTACAATAAATAGTTTTCAAAACCATTAAATATACACAGAAGCTTCCCTACTTACAAACAACCGAGTTAAAAACATTTACATATACGAACAAAACCTACCCATTATCTAACCATGTATTACTGTACTGTAATGCGTTATTACATTATTATTGCTGCATTAAAATTCATTAATACTGTATACTTCATGATTTGTATACTAGTTAAGTGCCTGTAGCGTAAGTACTGTACAGTCCTGCTTATGTAATGACAGTATAGTACTTATTTTTACCTGAACACAACTTACGAACAATTTTACTTACAAAAGGACTTCTGGAACCTAATTCGTTCATAAGTTGGGAAGTGTATATATATATATATATATATATATATATATATATATATATATATATATATATATATATATATATATATATATATATATATATATATATATATATATATATATATATATATTAAACTAACACCAACTACAAGAACAAAAACAATACATAAGTAGATAATTTTCATAATTTCATCCTATTTCTTAACCGAAATTTAGAAAAGTCGCATTACAGCAAAAATGCAAGTGAATATATGTATCTATGAAATAATATAACACATTTGTTGAATTTTTCGCCTATTATATAATACAAATAGTTCCTAAAACTAAAATTTTTACTCCTTTCACCTAAAATAACTGCTAGACGAATTCCTAAAATATACATTCTGTATTAACATACATATGCCAATACTTCCAGAAACAAGTTATTTACTGTTTACAAGAGATATGTATAGCAATGCACCAAATCATTCTGCATTAGTCATTAAAAAAATTCTAACTCTCATGCATACCCCAAAAGACAAGAGTTTAAATAAACATCAGCAAAATTTCTTCAAAATATTAGATATGAAATTTACTTTCACTTGTTCTGGCCAGGTTATTGCCATTGGAGACAGCTAAGTGCCTATTCAACCCCAAGTCCTTAAACTTACTAACAGACCCTGAAAAAATTGCATCCTTGCAATGTTCTAAAATATCAGGATCTCGTGCTATTGGTTAATCATTTTCAAAAGAATCAACTCGCTAAAAACCAGCATAATCCACTTACAATCTAACTTATATTTTGCCATGGTGTAAGTACACCCCAGTTCTTTCTGTATATCAGTACAAACCCAAGATTTTCTGTTTGGCATGCTGACACAAATAAATCACTTCTTCTTCTTCCTCTATTTGCGTTCCCATTTTCATATGGGGTCGCATCTCTTCACTAGTCGTCTCCAATGGTTCCGGTCCATCACTTGCTCCTCCCCCAGCTGTCTCTCTCTGAGATCCTCCTTCAGTCGGTCCTTCCACCGTAGTTTAGGTCTTCCTCGTCTACGTCTGCCCTCCACGTCCATCTCCATCACTCTCACACCCACGTAGTCTTCTTCTCTCCTCTTCACATGACCGAACCACTGTAATCTCCTCTCCTGCGCTTTCGCCGACGCCTCCACCACCTTCACTGTACCTCTGATCTGGTCATTTCGTATCCTGTCCTCCCTCGTCACCCCACACATCCACCTCAGCATTCTCATTTCTGCGACATCTATCTTCCTTTCTTGAACCTTTTTCACAGGCCACGTCTCCGCACCGTACAGCAACGCTGGTCTCACAACTGACTTGTACACTTTTCCTTTCACTCTAGCACTGATTTTCTTGTCACATAGCATTTCAACAATTGGTGTTAACATTGATTTCTTGAGTAGGCTAAGGAAGGAGTGCGTAAAAAAAAAACGCCTTAAGCCTTTATTATTTCTATTAGAAATTAAGTATTTTCAAGATAAAATTAACTTTTTTTTCTTTCATGACCGACATGAGGGAGATTGGGCATGAACCCCGGATTTTGCAAAAACACTTACACAACACTTAACAGATCAAAAATTGAAGAGATTCTGCTATATCAGGAATTTATTTTTGTTTATTTGTTTTTATAAAATAAGTATAAACTTGTTTATACGATGCACAGTGGTCACAATCGAACCTGTGCTAATATCCGGTAAACGCAAACCACTCACAATAAACTCGGCAAATGATAGTTTACATAAACAAAATGATGGGATAATGGGAGAAGGACAGCCTTTATACCGGCTCATCATTTCTTACCTATTCATTGCTTACTAATTCAAAATTATGGGAGTTTAAGAGGTTTCTCTTGTAGGTTTCCCATCTCTTGACTATTTCTTAAATCTTAGCAATAAATTGATATCACATTGTAGAGTTCACTCAAAGACTTTATTTCACAAACATTTTCTTTTCTTTCTATTAATCACATTTTCTATTCCTTTTCTATACATAATAAATCACATTTACTAATCCGTTTTCGTCTATTTCAATGCACCTAAATATAATTAAAGTGATATCACATTCATTTTAACATTTTGCAATCGTCTTCCATAGCTGGATGTTCTTCCTAACGCCCCGCTTCGGGATCGAACCCTCGAATGTCAAGCTTGTTACTTTCTAACTTGCGAGCTGTACCGATGAACTACCGCAGCCCCTTGCTGTATCCAATTATATATAATTGATATATTAAGTAAAATAAGTGGAACCGAAAACGGTTTA
>JAXCGZ010000617.1:0-25000 GCA_037179515.1 Halocaridina rubra
GGGCGAGAGGCTCCTTGTTTTGATAGTGCTTGTCTAGTTTAATGGGAGGAGGTGTTTGGTTGATAAGGTAGTGTGGTTGCTAGTGAATTAGCGTTGGCTGCATGGTTGGGGAGAAGATACGAAGATGCTGACTGAGTGCTTGGGAGATTGATATTGGATGAGGGAGCTGCAGGTTGCTATTGGGAGAGTAATTGCGGTCGATGAAGAGGAGATGGTTGAAGGCTTCGCATAGGGTAAGTATAACATGTGACAGAACATGTTGAAATGAGGTAGTAGAACATGTGCCAAAAAATATTTTAGATGAGAAAGATAAGTGTGTTGTTGAGTTAATGGATGTAACTGCTCACTTGTTTTGGCGACTGCAGTGGGAGCGGTTAAATATAGCACTTTTTTTTTATTATATGTGGGCTGAAGTTAAGATAGTCATTAACATGAAAAGAGATGTAGTTTACGGTGAGAAGGGACTAAATGCTGAGGGTACAGAGGGGTGGAAGAATATGAAATAGGATATGTTAATTTTAGACAATGAGGGGTTACGATGAAAGGGGTTGGTAGAAATTAGTGTACAATATAAATTCTCTATCCAACAGGGAGTGATTTGCAGTCGAAACAGACTTCGTAGACGAATGAACACTAACAACCAAGTAGAGGATGCTGGTTATTGTCATTATAGCTGGGGTGATAAGAGGGTGCAGTAGGAATTCTTTTAGTCCTATAGAGATTAAATTCTGGCTGAAGATGGGAAACTTACAAAAAAACTGAGTCAAGAAAGACACGTGCAAGGAAAGACTGGCACTCTTGAGCAGAAGAAGGACAGCTACAGGCATCATAAAGGTTGATTCGAGAGTGGGTAGTAGCGTCCATCCCAAGGTAAGTCTTGTAGAATAAGCTAGTAGTAGATCTTACAGCTCTATTTCACTTGTGACGCTTGAGGTTCAGTCCTGCATCATAAGAAGTGTCGTGTCTGCAATGGAACAGTCTCTTCATGAGCTTGGGATTCGAGATGGGTAAAAACTGGCCATCAAAGCAACTCGTGTGATTACCTAATTGTGCTTACGGGGAAGAACCCAAAGCTCGTATCTTCCCGTCTCCTGATCGGTTCCATTTTGTACTTAGTGATTCTTATCATACCAGTCCTTAAAAATATGGATTAAGATAGCATTAACTACCTCCTCGCTTAGCGAATTCCAATTATCAACTACTCTTACACTGAAATAGTACTTGCTTACATCCTGCAAAGAAGTTTTTTACGAAGCTTCAAACTATGACCTCTAGTTCTATAGCCAGCCATATCAAAATATCGATCCCTATCCACTCTATCATAACCATGGGGGAATTGAAAGCTTGTCACCATATTCCCCGTCAATTTTCTAGCTTCGAGTGGTGGTAAGTCTAATTCCCTCAGCCTCTCATCATAACTGAGATTACGTATTTCTGGCACCAGTTTCGTGGCAAGTCTTTGAACTTGTTCAAGCTTAGCTATGTGCTTTGTCAAGTACGGAATCCAAAAGAGGGCTGCATATTCAAGTTTTGGCCTCACATAGGTTACATAAATATTTCTGAACATTTCCTTGTCCGTGTGCCTGAAGGCTACCCTTACATTTGATAAGAAAGCATATGCTGCCTTTAATATGCCATTTATATGCATTTATGGAGACAAATCTGCCAGTATGTTTACTTCTAGATCTCTCTCATTTTCTGTCTCTTGAAGTTGTACTCCTGCCACCGAGTAGTTAAGCTTGGGCCTTCTTGCACTTGTACCCATTCTCATTACCTTACATTTTGAAGTACTGAATTTCATTAGCCACTTTTCTGACCACTCATGCAGACTATTTAGATCTTCTTGAAGTTCTCTACCATTGTTCTCGTTTCTTACTTTCTTCACAATCTTTGCATCATCTGCAAACATATTCATGAATGAATGTACAGACCCTGGTAGGTCATTTACATATACAAGGAACAAAAGTGGCCCTAAAACTGAACCCAGTGGAACTCCACTACTAACTCTTCTCCATTCAGACACTGAGTGTCTTACTCAATCCCTCTGTTTCCTTCCTTCTAAGTAAGTTTTTATCCATTCCAAGACATTTCCACCTATTCTAGAAATTGCTTGCAGCTTCCTAATAAGTCTCCCGTGTGGGACAGTGTCAAATGCTTTCTGGAAGTCTAGGAATATGCAATTTGCCCAGCCCTCTCTTTCCTGTAAGATTCGGCTAACCTCATCATAAAATTCTAATAAGTTTGTTACTGTTGATCCAACTTCTCCAAAGCCATGTTGTCTCACTGACAAAAAGTTGAAGGATTCCAAGTAAAGAGAGATATGTTTCCTTAGTAGTTTCTCCATAACTTTTCAAACTATGCTGGTCTAGGAAATTGGTCTATATTTTAGAACTGTATCCCTCCTTCCCTTTTTGAAGATAGGTATCACGTTTGCTTGTTTCCAGCATCTTGGAATCTCACCTGACTCCAGTGACATTTTAAATATAATACTTAGTGCCACTGATACTGAGTTTGTGCATTCTTTAAATACATGACAAGATATATCACCAGGACCTGTAGCTTTATGGACATCTAACTCCATCAGCGCTGGAGTTGATGATCTCTAATACCGGCTCTTGAGCTTCTATCTCTGCAGTCTGAGGGGGTGGGATATTTTCTACTGTAAATACTGACTGAAACTCCTTGTTCAATTCTTTGCAGATCTCTTCATCCGTTTCAGTGATACTTCCAACCACTCACTTAAGCCTTAAAACCTATTCTTTTACCTTCAGTTTTCCTCTGATAAAGATGTGGAAATGCTTATGATTTTCTTTAGACTACATGGTGATGTCCCTTTCATAGTCTCTCTCTGCCTCTCTTCTTTTACTTAGGTAATCATTTCTTACTCTTTTGTAGGCTTGCCAGGCATTTATGTTTTTTCTCCTCCTATACCTTTTCCAGCATTTGTCTCTCCACTCCTCAGCTCTTTTATACTCATTATCGAACCATTTCTCTCTGGCATGAATTACACCTACTTTGGTGACAGCTATGCAGCAATCTACTATCTTCCCATATTTCTCGCAAAAGATGTCGTACATTTCTTGTACAGATTTGTTGTAAAATAAGGTTCTCCTGTCAATACCTGCAAAAAGTTCATTCATTTTGATGTAATCTCCTTTCGGATAGTTCCTCCTCATGTCCTCAGTGTCTCTACTCTCAGGCAGAATATCTTCAATGATATACTCCATCAACAACACACAGTGGTCATTCTTTCCAATTGGTGGTTCATAGTCAATTTTTCTAATATCCAACACGTTATCTGTGAATAGTAGATCAAGTAGTGATGGCTCCTCCCCACCCCTGGTCCTCGTGGGTTCCATCACTTGTTGGTGTAGGAAATTCCCTTCTACGCAATCTAAGAATCTTGCCCCAAATGAGTCCTCACCACTGTGTGGGTCAAGATTTATCCAATCTATCTCTTTATGATTAAAATCACCCATAATCATAATCCTACATTTCCTCTCCCGTGCCATGTTAACAACTGAGTTTATGACTTCAGTAGTATCTATATGACTTTCCTCATAAACTTCTAGCCTATGTTAGTTCCTTGGTGGGTTATATACAACAGTTATTATAATGCTCTCTAACCCAGTATTTATGCGAGCAACAAGAAATTCCTTGAACTCACTTTCTATAGCCAAGTTTATTTCTTCAACTTGAATCTTTTCACTTATGAGCAGTTCTATCCCTCCACCAGTCCTCTCAGATCTTTCAACCCTTAATACTCTGAAGCCCTTAGGAAAAACTGTGCCACTGTTTATGTCCTCACTCAATTTAGTTTCTGTAACTGCTTCTAAATCTGCCTTACTGGTGTAAATCATATATTTTTTTTTTAATTCTACTGTCTTATCAGCTAATCCATCAGCATTTGTGTATAACAGTCTTAATGAGGCCCCATTCCCAGATTTTCTGTCATTATCTTCTTTATCTCCCCTTTGTCTGGAAGAACTCTGAAATGAAAATTTTTCTTCTCTTCTTCATTTCTTTCCTCATTTAATCTTCTTGCCTCTTGCAACAAGTTTTTGATCTTTTCCATCTCTTCTTGTGTTCTCTATCGTCTAATGAACACTTCTTTGAATTCTTGAAGGTCCTCTAGACTTTTTTAACTCTTCAGTATTTCTATACATGTTTCTCCTCTCTCAAAGGTTACTTTTGTTGGTCTCTGCTTTCCCTCCCGCAAATATTTGCCTAGTTGGTGATTGTTTACAATATCCTCAGGACCACAAACTACTCCAAGCTTTCTTATCAGGTCTACAACCCTAGCTTTATTTTCTTCAAGTCTCCCCTGCCATGTTGGCTCCTGGGATTCGCTTATGCCTGAGATTGCCACTGTTCCGGTCTTACGTCACGGACTCCCTTTTCTACCAAGGGCTAAGATGGTTACCTTCTTGCGAAGAACTTGTTTTGGCAGATGTAATTGTTGCCCTGAGTGCATGTTCTTGCTAACCTCAGACTGTGTCGGGGTGCTAACGCTCGACCTGAAGCCTCAGAGTCGCGGACGCTACCACTTGAGCCACGGTGACTAATGCCTGAGTTTACCACTGTCTTCTCTTTATCAAGTGCCTGTTTAATCAGTGGATTTGCCCTTTCCATCACAACGTCTTTCATTTTTTCAATTACTATTTCTTTATAGTCATCTGTTTGTATGTTTTCCAGTGCTACCACCTTCACAGCCTCTTTTACGGCCAAATTCCCGTTTAATGTATCAGCAAGGGAAGTGTGATTACCTAATTGGGTTTACGGGAAAGAGCCCAAAGCTTGTATAATCCTGTCTTTCTGATCAGTTCCATTTTGTACTTAGTGATACTTATAATACCTGTCCTTAAAACTATGGATTGAGATAGCATTTTACTACCTCCTCGCTTAACGCATTCCAATTATCAACTTCTCTTACACTGAAAAAGTCTTTCCTTACATCCTGCAAAAAACGAAGCTTCAAACTATGACCTCTAGTTCTACAGCCAGCCATATCAAAATATCGATCCCTAACCACTCTATCATAAACATGATGGAATTTAAAGATTGTCACCATGTCCCCCCTCAATCTTCTAGTTTCGAGTAATGGTAATTCTAATTCCCTCAGCCTCTCATCATAACTGAGATTACGTATTTCTGGCACCAGTTTCGTGGCATGTCTTTGAACTTGTTCAAGCTTAGCTACGTGCTTTGTCAAGTGCGGATTCCAAACGGGGGCTGCATATTCAAGCTTTGGCCTCACATAGGTTACATAAATATTTCTGAACATTTCCTAGTCAGTGTGCCTGAAGGCTACCCTTACATTTGATAAGAAAGCATATGCTGCCCTTACTATGCCATTTATATGTATTTCTGGAGACAAATCTGACTGTATGTTTACTCCTAGATCTCTCTCATTTTCTGTCTCTTGAAGTTGTACTCCAGCCACTGTGTAGTAAAGCTTGGGTATTCTTGCACTTGTACCCATTCTCATTACCTTACATTTTGAAGAACTGAATTTCATTAGCCACTTTTCTGACCACTCATGCAGACTATTTAATTCTTCTTGAAGTTCTCTACCATTGTTCTCGTTTCTTACTCTCTTCACAATCTTTGCATCATCTGCAAGCATATTCATGAATAAATGTACAGACTCTGGTAGGTCATTTACATATACAAGGAACAAACGTGGCCCTAAAACTGAACCTTATGGAACTCCACTACTAACTCTTCTCCATTCAGACACTGAGTGTCTTACTCTAACCTTCTGTTCCAATCCTTCTAAGTAAGTTTTTATCCAGTCCAACACACTTCCACCTATTCTAGCCATTGCTTGCAGCTTCTTAATAAGTGTCCCATGTGGAACAGTGTCAAACGCTTTCTGGAAGTCTAGGAATATGCAATCTGCCCAGCCCTCTCTTTCCTGTAAGATTCGGCTTACCTCAAAATAAAATTCTAATAAGTGTGTTACTGTTGATCTACCTTCTTTGAAGCCATGTTGCCTCAATGACTAAAAGTTGAAGGATTCCAAGTGAAGAGAGATATGTTTCCTTAGTAGTTTCTCCATAACTTTGCAAACTATACTGGTCAAGGAAACTGGTCTATGGAATTGAGCCATATCCCTCCTTCCCTTTTTGAAGATAGATATCATGTTTGCTTGTTTCCAGCATCTTGGAATCTCCCCTGACTCCAGTGACTTTTTAAATATGATACTTAGAGCCACTGACATTGAGTTTGTGCATGTTTTAAGTAAATGAGGGGATATATCATCAGGACCTGTAGCTTTATGAACATCCAACTCCATCAGCACTTTGCATACCTCTGTGGCTGAAAGGTTGATGTTCTCTAATACCGGCCCTTGAGCTTCTATCTCTGCAATCTGAGGGGTGGGGTATTTTCTACTGTAAATACTGACTGAAACTCCTTGTTCATTTCTTTGCAGATCTCTTCATCCGTCTCAGTGATGCTTCCATTCGCTATCTTAAGCCTTAAACCTGTTCTTATACCTTTAGTTTTCCTCAGATAAAGATGTGGAAAAGCTTGGGGTTTTCTTTAGCCTTCCTGGTGATGTCCCTCTCATAGTCTCTCTCTGCCTCTCTTCCTTTACTTAGGTAATCATTTCTTTTTCTTTTTTATGTTTGCCAGGCATTTATGTTTTTCCTCCTTTTATACCTTTTCCAGCATTTGTCTCTCCACTTTTTAGCTCTTTTACACTCATTATCAAACCATTTCTCTCTGGCATGAATTACACCTACTTTGGTGACAGGTATGCAGCAATCTACTATCTTCCCATATTTCTTGCAAAAGATGTCATACATTTCCTGTAAAGATTTGTTGTAAAATAAGGTTCTCCAGTCAATAACTGCAAAATGCTCATTTTTTTTATGTAATCTCCTTTCGGATAGTTCCTCCTCATGTCCTCAGTGCCTCTACTCTCAGGCAGACTATCTTCAATGATATACTCCATCAACAACACACAGTGGTCACTCTTTCCAGTTGGTGGTTCATACTCAATTTTTTCAATATCCAACACATTATCTGTGAATAGTAGATCAAGTAGTGATGGCTCATCCCCACCCCTGGCCCTCGTTGGTTCCATTACATGTTGGTGTAGGAAATTCCCTTGGTTGCAATCTAGGAATCTTGCCCCAAATGAGTCCACACCACTGTGTGGGTCAAGATTTATCCAATCTATCTCTTTATGATTAAAATCTCCCATAATCAAAATCCTACATTTTCTCTCCCGTGCCATGTTAACAACTGAGTTTATGACTTCTACAGTACCTATATGACTTTCCTCATAAATTTCTAGCCTATTTTGGTTCCTTGGTGGGTTATATACAACAATTATTATAATGCTCTCTAACCCAGTATTTATGCGAGCAACAAGAAATTCCTTGAACTCACTTTCTATAGCCAAGTTTATTTCTTCAACTTGAATCCTTTCACTTATGATCAGTGCTATCCCTCCACCAGTTCTCTCAGCTCTTTCAACCCTTAATATTCTGAAGCCCTTAGGAAAAACTGTGCCACTGTTTATGTTCTCACTCAACTTAGTCTCTGTAATTGCTTCTATATCTGCCTTACTGTTGTGAATCCTATCTTTTAATTCTACTGTCTTACCAGATAATCCATCAGCATTTGTTTATAACAATCTTAATGAGGCCCCATTCCCTGATTTTCTCTCATTATCTTCTTTATCTCCCCTTTGCCTGGAAGAACTCTGATATGAAAATTTTTCTTCTCTTCTTTATTTCTTTCCTCATTTAATCTTCTTGCCTCTTCCAACAAATTTTTGATCTTTCCCATCTCTTCCTGTGTTCTGTATCACCTAATGAACACGTCTTTGAATTCTTGAAGGTCTTTTAGACTTTTTTTCCTCTTCAATATTTCTCTACATGTTTCCCCTCTCTCAAAGGTTACTTTTGTTGGTCTCTGCTTTCCTTCCTTCGAATATTTACCTAGTTGGTGAATGTTTACAATATACTTAGGACCACAAACTACTCCAAGCTTTCTTATCAGGTCTACAACCCTAGCTTTATTTTCTTCAAGTCTCCCCTGCCATGTTGGCTCCTGGGATTTGCTTATACCTTAGATTACCACTGTCTTCTCTTTATCAAAAGCCTGTTTAATTTGTGGATTTGCCTTTTCCATCACAACGTCTTTCATTTTTTCGATTACTGTCTCTTTCTAGTCAACTGTTTGTATGTTTTGCCAGTGCCACCACCTTTACAGCCTCTTTTACTGCAACATTCCCCTTTAGTGCATTAGCAAAGGAAGTTTTCATGGCATCATGTTCCATATTCAGCTCCTGAAACTTTTCTAAGCTGTTCAATGTTTTTCTTAATCTGGACATTCCGAGCTGCAATCTCGTCTCTCTCAAAAGAGAACAGTGAACTAACATCTAATTCATTAATGTTGTCATTAAGCTGTTTGTTTTTATCTTCTTGTTTAGAAGTTCTGGTTTCTATTTCACTCTTTTCCCCTTCCAGCTTCTTTATTCGATTTTCTAGTTCTTTTCTCTCCTGCCCTTGTGCATTATTTGCTTCCTCCAAAAATCTTATTTCCTATCTGAGTGTTTCATTCTCTTTCATTTCTCTTTCATGTGATTACCTAATTGTGATTACCTAATTGTGTTTACGGGAAAGAACCCAGAGCTTGTATCTTCCCGTCTCCTGATCGGTTCCATTTTGAACTTTGTGATACTTATCATACCTGTCCTTAAAACTATGTATTGAGATAGCATTAACTACCTCCTCGCTTAGCGAAATCCAATTATCAACTACTCTTACACTGAAAAAGTATTTCCTTACATCCTGCAAAGAAGTTTTCTTATGAAGCTTCAAACTATGACCTCTAGTTCTACAGCGAGCAATATCAAAATATCGATCCCTATCCACGCTATCATAACCATGAAGGAATTTAAAGACTGTCACCATATCGCCCCTCAATCTTCTAGCCTCGAGTGATGGTAAGCTTAATTCCCTCAGCCTCTCATCATAACTGAGACTGCGTATTTCTGGCACCAGTTTCGTAGCATGTCTTTGAACTTTTTCAAGTTTAGCTATGTACTTTTTCAAGTGCGGATTCCAAAAGGGGGCTGCGTATTCGAGTTCTGGCCTCACATAGGTTATATAAATATTTCTGAACATTTCCTTGTCCATGTGCCTGAAGGCTACCCTTACATTTGATAAGAATGCATATGCTGCCCTTACTATGCCATTTATATGTATTTTTGGAGACAAATCTGACTGTATGTTTACTCCTAGATCTCTCTCATTTACTGTCTCTTGAAGTTGTACTCCCGCCACTGAGTAGTCAAGCTTGGGTATTCTTGCACTTGTACCCATTCTCATTACCTTACATTTTGAAGTATTGAATTTCATTAGCCACTTTCTGACCACTCATGCAGACTATTCAGATCCTTCTGAAGTTCTCTACCATTGTTCCCGTTGCCTACTTTCTTCACAGTCTTTGCATCATCTGCAAACGTATTCATGAATGAATTTACAGAGTCTGGTAGGTCATTTACATATACAAGGAACAAAAGTGGCCCTAAAACTAAACCTTGTGGAACTCCACTACTAACTCTTCTCCATTCAGACACTGAGTGTCTTACTCTAGCCTTCTGTTCCCTTCCTTCTAAGTAAGTTTTTATCCAGTCCAAGACACTTCCACCAATTCTAGCCATTGCTCGCAGCTTCCTAATAAGTGTCCCATGTGGAACAGTGTCAAATGCTTTCTGGAAGTCTAGGAATATGCAATCTGCCCAGCCCTCTCTTTCCTGTAAGATTCGGCATACCTCAAAATAAAATTCTAATAAATTTGTGACTGTTGATCTACCTTCTCTGAAGCCATGTTGCCTCAATGACAAAAAGTTGAAGGATTCCAAGTGAAGAGAGATATGTTTCCTTAGTAGTTTCTCCATAACTTTGCAAACTATGCTGGTCTAGGAAACTGGTCTATAGTTCAGAGCCGTATCCCTCCTTCCCCTTTTGAAGATAGGTATCACATTCGCTTGTTTCCAGCATCTTGAAATATCCCCTGCCTCCAGTGACTTTTTAAATATGATACTTAGTGCCACTGATATTGAGTTTGCGCATTTTTTAAGTACATGAGGGGATATGTCTTCAGGACCTGTAGCTTTATGAACATCTAAATCCATCAGCGCTTTGAATGCCTCTGTGGCTGTAAGGTTGATGTTCTCTAATACCGGCCCTTGAGCTTCTATCTCTGCAATCTGAGGGGGTGGGGTATTTTCTACTGTAAATACTGACTGAAACTCCTTGTTCAATTCTTTGCAGATCTCTCCATCAGTCTCAGTGATGCTTCCTACCGCTCTCTTTAGCCTTAAAACCTGTTCTTTTACCTTCAGTTTTCCTCTGATAAAGCTGTGGAAAAGCTTGGGATTTTCTTTAGCCTTCCTGGTGATGTCCCTCTCATAGTCTCTCTCTGCCTCTCTTCTTTTTACTTAGGTAGTAATTTCTTGCTCTTTTGTAGGTTTGCCAGGCATTTATGTTTTTTCCCCTCCTATACCTTTTCCAGCATTTGTCTCTCCACTCCTCAGCTCTTTTACACTCATTATCGAACCATTTCACTCCGGCATGAATTACACCTACTTTGGTGACAGCTATGCAGCAATCTACTATCTTCCCATATTTCTCAAAAAAATATCATACATTTCTTGTAAAGATTTGTTGTAAGATAAGGTTCTCCAGTCAATAACTGCAAAAAGCTCATTCATTCTGATGTAATCTCCTTTCGGATAGTTCCTCCTCATGTCCTTAGTGCCTCTACTCTCAGGCATAATATCTTCAATGATATACTCCATCAACAACACTCAGTGGTCACTCTTTCCAATTGGTGGTTCATACTCAATTTTTTTCAATATCCAACACATTATCTGTGAATACTAGATCAAGTAGTGATGGCTCATGAACACCCCTGGCCCTCGTTGGTTCCATTACATGTTGGTGTAGGAAATTCCCTTTTACATAATCTAGGAATCTTGCCCCAAATGAGTCATCACCACTGTGTGTGTCAAGATTTATCCAATCTATCTCTTTATGATTAAAATTTCCCATAATCAAAATCCTACATTTTCTCTCCCGTGCCATGTTAACAACTGAGTTTATGACTTCAATAGTACCTATATGACTTTCCTCATAAACTTCAAGCCTATTCTGGTTCCTTGGTGGGTTATATAAAGCAGTTATTATAATGCTCTCTAACCCAGTATTTATGCGAGCAATGTGTGTGTGTGTTTGTGTGATTACCCAATTGTGATTACCTAATTGTGTTTACGGGAAAGAGCCCAAAGCTCGTATCTTACCGTCTCCTGATCGGTTCCATTTTGTACTTAGTGATACTTATCATGCCTGTCCTTCCAATTATCAACTACTCTTACACTGAAAATGTATTTCCTTACATCCTGCAAAGAAGTTTTTTACGAAGATTCAAACTATGACCTCTAGTTCTAGAGCCAGCCATATAAAAATATTGATCCCTATCTACTCTATCATAACCATGAAGGAATTTAAAGACTGTCTCTATATCCCCCCTCAATTTTATAGCCTCGAGTGATGGTAAGTCTAATTCCCTCAGCCTCTCATCATAACTGAGATTGCGTATTTCTGGCACCAGTTTATGTGGCATGTCTTAGAGCTTTTTCAAGCTTAGCTATGTACTTTTTAAAGTGCGAATTCCAAAAGGGGGCTGCATAATTGAGTTCTGGCCTTACATAGCTCTACCATTGTTCTCGTTTTTTACTTTCTTCATAATCTTTGCATCATTTGCAAACATATTCATGAATGAAGTTACAGACTCTGGTAGGTCATTAACATATACAATGAACAAAAGTGGCACTAAAACTGAACCTTGTGGAACTCCACTACTAACTCTTCTCCATTCAGCCTCTGAGTGTCTTACTCTAACCCTCTGTTTCCTTCCTTCTAAGTAAGTTTTTATCCATTCCAAAACATTTCCACCTATTCAAGCCATTGCTTGCAGCTTCCTAATAAGTCTCCCATGTGGAACAGTGTCAAATGCTTTCTGGAAGTCTAGGAATATGCAATCTGCCCATCCCTCTCTTTCCTGTAAGATTCGGCTTACCTCATCATAAAATTCTAATAAGTTTGTTACTGTTGATCTACCTTCTCTGAAGCCATGTTGCCTCACAGACAAAATGTTGAAGGATTCCAAGTGATGAGATATATGTTTCCTTAGTAGTGTCTCAATATCTTTGCAAACTATGCTGGTCTAGGAAACTGGTCTATAGTTCAGAGCCGTATCCCTCTTTCCCTTTTTGAAGATAGGTATCACATTTGCTTGTCTCCAGCATCATGGAATCTCCCCTGACTCCAGAGACTTTTTAAATATGATACTTAGAGCCACTGATATTGAGTTTGCGCGTTTTTTAAGCACTTGAGGGGATATGTCGTCAGGACCTGTAGCTTTATGAACATCTAAATCCATCAGCACTTTGCATACCTCTATGGCTGTAAGGTTGATGTTCTCTAATACCGGCCCTTGAGCTTCTATCTCTGCAATCTGAGGGGGTGGGGTATTTTCTACTGTAAATACTGACTGAAACTCCTTGTTCAATTCTTTGCAGATCTCTTCATCCGTCTCATTGATGCTTCCTACCGCTCTCTTTAGCCTTAAAACCTGTTCTTTTACCTTCAGTTTTCCTCTGATACAGTTGTGGAAAAGCTTGGGATTTTCTTTAGCCTTCCTGGTGATGTCCCTCTCATAGTCTCTTTCTGCCTCTCTCCTTTTACTTAGGTAGTAATTTCTTGCTCTTTCGTAGGTTTGACGGGCATTTATGTTTTTTCTCCTCCTATACCTTTTCCAGCATTTGTCTCTCCACTCCTTAGCTCTTTTACACCCATTATCGAATCATTTCTCTCTGGCATGAATTACACCTACTTTGGTGACAGGTATGCAGCAATCTCCTATCTTCCCATATTTCTCACAAAAGATTTCATTCATTTCCTGTAAAGATTTGTTGTAAAATAAGGTTCTCCAGTCAATAACTGCAAAAAGCTCATTCATTCTGATGTAATCTCCTTTCGGATAGTTCCTCCTCATGTCCTCAGTGCCTCTACTCTCAGGCAGAATATCTTTAATGATATACTCCATCAACAACACACAGTGGTCATTCTTTCCAATTGATGGTTCATACTCATTTTTTTTCAATATCCAACACATTATCTGTGAATACTAGATCAAATAGTGATGGCTCATCCCCACCCCTGGCCCTCGTTGGTCCCAGTACATGTTGGTGTAGGAAATTCCCTTGGACGCAATCTAGGAATCTTGCCCCGAATTAGTCCTCACCACTGTGTGGGTCAAGATTTATCCAATCTATCTCTTTATGATTAAAATCTTCCATAATCAAAATCCTACATTTCCTCTCCCGTTCCATGGTAACAACTGAGTTTATGACTTCAATAGTACCTATATGACTTTCCTCATAAACTTCAAGCCTATTCTGGTTCCTTGGTGGGTTATATAAAACAGTTATTATAATGCACTCTGACCCAGTATTTATGCGAGCAACACGAAATTCCTTGAACTCACTTTCTATAGCCAAGTTTATTTCTTCAACTTGAATCCTTTCACTTATGATCAGTGCTATCCCTCCACCAGTCCTCTCAGATTTTTCAACCCATAGTATTCTGAAGCCCTTAGGAAAACTGTGACACTGTTTATGTCCTCACTCAACTTAATCTCTGTAATTGCTACTATATCTGCCTTACTGTTGTGAATCCTATCTTTTAATTCTACTGCCTTACCAGATAATCCATCAGCATTTGTGTATAACAATTTTAATGAGGCCCCATCCCCTGATCTTCTGTCATTATCTTCTATATCTCCCATTTCTCCTGAAGAACTCTGAAATTAAAATTTTTCTTCTGTTCTTCATTTCTTTCCTCATTTAACCTTCTTGCCTCTTGCAACAAGCTTTTGATCTTTCCCATCTCTTCCTGTGTTCTTTATCATCTAATGAACACTTCTTTGAATTCTTGAAGGTCTTTTAGACTTTTTTTTCTTAACAATATTTCCCTACATGTTTCTCCTCTCTCAAAGGTTACTTTTGTTGGTCTCGGCTTTCCTTCCCTTGAATATTTACCTAGTTGGTGTATGTTTTCAATATCCTCAGGACCACAAACTACTCCAAGCTTTCTTATCAGGTCTACAACCCTAGCTTTATTTTCTTCAAATGTCTCTGCGTGTGTGTGTGTGTGTGTGTGAGAGAGAGAGAGAGAGAGAGAGAGAGAGAGAGAGAGAGAGAGAGAGAGAGAGAGAGAGAGAGAGAGAGAGAGAGAGAGAGAGAGAGAGAGAGAGAGAGTTCTCCCATTTAACACCCAAACACAAATAAATAAAAAGCTTTTAAAGAAAACAAAACAATAAAATACCAAGTTTCTGTAAAAAAAAAAATATATATAATAATCTTAGTAATAAAAAAGTGAGTTCTTTTCTGTGAAAAAAAATAAAAAGGTCATATTCTGTAATATAAAATTATGTATGTCTAATTCTGTAAATAAAATGAATAAAGCATAAAATAAAGTACAATAAAAGAAAAATAAAACTCAAAGCCGGTCCCAAGACCAGATAAATAGATCAATGGACAGGGCTGGTACCAGGAAGGACATCAGGCATTATACTTTCACCTAGCACCAAATATCAAGCTTACATAAGGAGGTGTAAAGCAATTTTTATTTTTACAGTTGATACTACTACTACTACTACTACTACTACTACTACTACTACTACTACTACTACTACTACTACTACTACTACTAATAATAATAATAATAATAATAATAATAATAATGACTACTTCTATTACTACTACTACTACTACTACTACTACTACTACTACTACTACTACTACTACTAATAATAATAATAATAATAATAATAATAATAATAATAATAATAATAATAACAATAATAATAATAATAATAATAATAATTATTATTATTATTATAATAATAATACTAATAATAATAATAATAATAATAATAATAATAATAATAATAATAATAATAATAATAATAATAATAATAATAATAATAATAATAATAATAATGACGACGATGATGATGATAGAAAAATCCAATGCCAATAAAATATAAAATGGGGTGAAGAATGTCATCCTTCATGCGATAGTTACGATGAAGTCAGCTGGCTTTGTGAGTAGGGTCTAAGGTTTAACAAAATATTCATGTACGCATGTAGAGAATATATTTATTTTATTTAAATTTCCCATGTACGATATGCATTTTCTTTGTAACAAAATGTATAGTTTTCTTTTGTCTCAGCTGTTTTTTATTTACGTTATGATGAGCAAGCCCACCATCTTATTCTTCAATAAGAATTCGTGCAGCATGGTCGATATGTAAAGAGGATAGAATAATGTTTAGAACCAAGGAATATTAATAATACTATAATCTTGAAAATTAGATAAACCCCAAGTAGGGTGAGTAAATAAATATATTATGAGTAAGATATTGTGCCTGAATAGTAATGAGTATTAAGTATTATATGTAAATAAAGGACCTTTTCCCTTTTTGTATTGTATTGTAAAGTCAAATTTTCATTTTTGTGGTGACTATTCCCAGAATGCCTGCTTTCACCTGGTCAATGAATAGTCTACTCTCAGTTTTTTGCAGGCTACCGTACACAAAAATATTTACTCCACCAACTTCAAATAAAGTTGGGCTAAAACTTACTGGCTTATAATTAAATATAAGACAAACTGCACGGTACTAAAGGGGAAGAGCATGAGTTACGTTTGCTTAATAGTTAGTGGAGAACTCCCACTGGTTAATAACACAAATACACTAAATAATATTAACTGAACACTGCATAAATCCAGGCTTAAATGAAAGACTCATTGACAAAATATAAAAATATATTGAAAAAAAGTTAATATTATGTTCCGGTTCCGGTTTTACGTCACGGACTCCCTTATCAACCAAGGGCTAGGACGGTTGCCTTCTTGCGAAGGACTTGTTTTGGCAGATGTAATCCTTACGCTGAGTGCATGCCTTTGCTAACCTCAGACCGTGGAGCAATATTTCAGCCCAAAGGAAAAGGTTAAATTTTACAAAAATAACAAAGAGTTATAGCTCCAGGCACGACTGCTGGACACATCAAAATAAACAACAATTAATATCAAAATGGTAATTGTTCAAAATCCAAAAACTTTATGCAATATTGAAACAGAGTCACTGCTTAACAAATTCGACAGCACTAATCCAAGGGGCGAAATGGGAGGCTCGTAAATTTACACGAATTTTACGAGTCTCTAACAATAGGTCCTAACCTGCTGCTGTCCTCAGAGAAAGTCCTCGTCCATTCTGTAAACAAAGCAGACGAGCATCACATTCTAAAATAAAAGGATATAATTTTATCATATTATACATAATTAAGGATTTCCTAAGATTTAGATTAGCTTTACAAACAAATTCCAATTAGTCATGAGAAAATGATGAATTAAGGGCTAAATAAATGATTGTTATAATATAGTCTCTCAAATGAATATATTCATGTAGGTAGATGCAATGCTAATTATGGTATTACAATAAAACACACACAAGGTATAACTAATGAAACTGTGTGTGATAGACAGATCACCACACTCTCAATAAGCTACTTTAGATGAATCACAAAATATGTGCAAATCTGATACACCAGGGACAATTACAAATCTAGGATATTGAATGGTTGACAACTGATTCAAATCTCTGCAAATAACTGAAAATTTTTGTACTAAAGGTTCTGGCAAAGGTTCATCCCAAGAACACTTACTTCTCCATAATTTTGAAATGAATAACTTTCCCTTGATCAAGATTGGTGATAACAATCCATAAGGATCAAATACACTAGCAATTACAGATACAACTGATCTCTTGGTGATTTGATGATGCACACACTCCTCCTTGCACACTTTCTTACTGGAGTACAATTTGATTTCATCGTTTACAACATTCCAAGAAATTTCTAAAACATTTACATTATTCAGATCCAATTGGTCATGATTAACACCTACTTCATCATTAAATTTTACATCATTACTCACCCAACCTTGTAATGGCATAGAGGCTTCTGCTAAAATAGAATTTACTGTGGGATACTCTGCTTTTAACTGTTCAGAGTCTGAATAGGTACAAACAAAGTTATCTACATAGAAATGAGAGATCAGAGACTTAGCTACTGGATGTGAATGTGTCTCCAAGTGATATGTGAGTGTTTTCTGAAGCAAAAAGGGAGATGATGTTGTACCAAAGAGTACTACTTTAAATCTATAGGTAACTACCTTCTGAAGTGTTTCATCGTCGAACCACAAGAATCTACAGAAATCCCTGCAGTTTGGCAAAATACCTATACGTAGGAAGGCTTTGGAAATGTCTGATACAGCAGCTACAGGGTTAGTACGAAATTCAATGAGTGAATCAACAAGTTTATGGGTTAGGCTTGGGCCTGTTAGTAAACAATCATTCAGACTCTTTGATTTTGAATCAGCTCTACTAGAAGCATTAAACACTACTCTAATAGGAGTGGTAGGAGAATTCTTGTAGACTGGATGATGAGGCAAGTAATGAGTCAGTCCGTCTGTAAATGAAGGGTTATCAATTTTCTCAATGAATCCCAATTCAATGTACTCATTAAAAATCTCTGAGTATTGTCTATAAAGTTCTGGACGAGTTGCAAAGGATTTAGCTAGTGACATGAGCTGACCATAAGCTCTTCTATAGTTAGTTGCTGGTCTCTCAGTGCCCTTAAAGGGTAATGCCACGAAATACTGATTGTCTGCCTTCTGGCAAGTGGACTCAAAATGACTCACTGATTGTACTTCCTCAGGTGTTAAAGTTTCATTCTTAATACCAATAACATCTAAATTCCAAAGGTTCTGAACTTCGGACTCAAGGGTTTGTACTCCTACACGAGCACAAAGCACATGTTGCCCATTAACTGTGTTAACTGTCTGAGAACTAATTGCCCACTTTGGCATAGGTCCAAAGATAATCGAACCTGCTGGACTAGACAAAAGTGTAATATCAGAATAGAAAGTATGGTTGGTCACAAATCTAGAATAGTAATCTGCACCAATTACCATACTTATGTCACTAATCACATCAGACTCAACGTTAGGATCTGCCAGTTTGATCCCCTTTTTTGTGAGTGTTTCTGCAACACTAGCAATGCCAGGTACATATAACGTAGTGTTAACCTTATCATAGACGACAGCATAAATCGGAATACGTTGTGTACCAATGCGTACTACAACACGAACGACGTCACACAAAATGTTTTTGGCTTGATTACCAAATGAAGTCAGTTTAAGTGAGATATGAAACACTGGATTGAGTTTAAGGCGCTTTACTACTGCAGAATGAATGAAAGACCGTTGAGCGCTGGTATCTAAAAACATCCTAACTGTTTCACGTACCCCAGGACCAAAAATCTTAACAATTGCTGTAGGAAGTGCTACTGAAGGAAGTGGAACCTTATTAGTCTGGACATCTGTTTGAACAGAATTAGCGACACTGTCACCTCTTCCTGACAGGATTCTAAACTTATCATCCACTACTACTTGATTAGTGGGAATGTTACTGTTAAGGTTAGTTCCATTATTAATAACTATTGGGGCATTAGACGCAACTGACACTTGATTAACTGCAGTACTACGGTTGGTTAGTTTCATGCAGAGAAAGGTATGATGTTTGCCATTACAATTTCTACACTCGGCCGTCTCTCTACACTGTGAGGCTCTATGGCCTTTCTGCATACACACGAAACATAGGTCTAACTCTCTAACTCTGTTCTTCCTGGCTTCATGAATTGCGTAATTAGAACAAAACTTAGTATTATGAATATCCTTACAAAAGAGACAAGGTTTGTTACAAGTACTTGAATTGCTAGATAACGAATTGGACTTATTTTGAGTCTGGGACACAACTTCTTGTTTAGGTACTGTACTAAAGCTATGATTAGAATTTGTACTAGAAATCTGACTAGTTACTACTTTAGGTTTGGAATGTGCATCAGAATGTGAAACTTGCTTATTCCTAGACTGATCAGAGAGAATACGAGAACATTCCATGACCTTGATAAGGTGTCCAATACCATCCTTCAATTGTGTAATAGTCAAAGTATAAGTACTGTACTTATTAAAAAGATACTCTAAAGTTTTAGGACTAAGTTTCTTAGCAATTATGTCTTTTATTAGGTAGTCATCATAAGGTACTTGGGTTACACCCTCTATTTGCATCAACAAACGTTGAAATCTTAAGTGAAATTCAGTCAATTCAGTTAAATTATGTTCAGGGGGTTTCATGTCCATCAAATCTAAATGTAATTGTTGCAACAAAAGGTCATTATCGGCAAAGCTTTTTCTCAACAAACTTAATGCTATACTGTAATTACCACTAGTTATGGGAAGACCTTCAATGGTTCTATAAGCTTTACCTCTCAAATAAGATCTGAGCATGCTAAATTTCAATACTGGGTCAATGTCTTGACGACTATCAATTAAACTACTAAAGGAATCCCGAAAACTATTCCACTCACTCAACTGACCATCAAATTCAGAAATCTTAAGCTCAGGCAACTTAGGGTGTGGAAGGGGTCTAGCAGGTACTACTGTCTGACTAGGAGCTTGATTAGTTGTAGCTTGTACTTGACTACCAAAGGACAAATGATCATCTATAGCTGACTTAATTTGTATGAGCACTTTATAGGCATTACGTTTCAGAGTTCTGTGCTCTCTAGAAACTTGGCTAAGCTGGGTACTATCAATAGCATCTTGACTAGCTGTCCAATATACATCAATGGACTCGTACAACTTTGTAAGTTCTGCTTTTGAAAACTGTAACGACCGCAAGGATGGTGGAGGAGACGCTTTAAGGTCATGTTCTATGGAACTGAGCATATCTGTCAGATCATCGGTTACAACCTTGTAAAGTTCAAACGCTTTACTTTCAGCGATTGATGGTAAAGACATCTTGCTGGATTAATCTATACCTTATACAAATCACAATAATTTTGGCTAGGTGGCCAAACTAAACTAATACCAAAATTCACTAGGATTATAATATTTGTATCCTAGGTACACTTGATTACACACGCATGTATTCAAATAGCTAATCTAAACCTTCCCTTGGACTAAAGAATTCGACATCAGCAGTGATATCACAAAAAATATGCCATGGATTTATGAGCAGTGATTTAATATCAAAGCTCAAAAACAATACCAAAGGTAGCCTATTCCAAATTCCATTCAGTAAATGTAGTAAAGTATGCTAGCTAGGCTAGGCACCATCCGGTTCGAAGGACCAGAAAAAATCCTTCGTGCGATAGTTACGATGAAGTCAGCTGGCTTTGTGAGTAGGGTCTAAGGTTTAACAAAATATTCATGTACGCATGTAGAGAATATATTTATTTTATTTAAATTTCCCATGTACGATATGCATTTTCTTTGTAACAAAATGTATAGTTTTCTTTTGTCTCAGCTGTTTTTTATTTACGTTATGATGAGCAAGCCCACCATTTTATTCTTCAATAAGAATTCGTGCAGCATGGTCGATATGTAAAGAGGATAGAATAATGTTTAGAACCAAGGAATATTAATAATACTATAATCTTGAAAATTAGATAAACCCCAAGTAGGGTGAGTAAATAAATATATTATGAGTAAGATATTGTGCCTGAATAGTAATGAGTATTAAGTATTATATGTAAATAAAGGACCTTTTCCCTTTTTGTATTGTATTGTAAAGTCAAATTTTCATTTTTGTGGTGACTATTCCCAGAATGCCTGCTTTCACCTGGTCAATGAATAGTCTACACTCAGTTTTTTGCAGGCTACCGTACACAAAAATATTTACTCCACCAACTTCAAATAAAGTTGGGCTAAAACTTACTGGCTTATAATTAAATATAAGACAAACTGCACGGTACTAAAGGGGAAGGGCATGAGTTATGTTTGCTTAACAGTTAGTGGAGAACTACCACTGGTTAATAACACAAATACACTAAATAATATTAACTGAACACTGCTTAAATCCAGGCTTAAATGAAAGAATCATTGATAAAATATAAAAATATATTGAAAAAAAGTTAATATTATAATGGAGCAATATTTCAGCCCAAAAGAAAAGGTTAAATTTTACAAAAATAAAAGAGAGTTATAGCTCCAGGCACGACTGCTGGACACATCAAAATAAACAACAATTAATATCAAAATGGTAATTGTTCAAAATCCAAAAACTTTATGCAATATTGAAACAGAGTCACTGCTTAACAAATTCGACAGCACTAATCCAAGGGGCGAAATGGGAGGCTCGTAAATTTACACGAATTTTACGAGTCTCTAACAATAGGTCCTAACCTGCTGCTGTCCTCAGAGAAAGTCCTCGTCCATTCTGTAAACAAAGCAGACGAGCATCACATTCTAAAATAAAAGGATATAATTTTATCATATTATACATAATTAAGGATTTCCTAAGATTTAGATTAGCTTTACCAACAAATTCCAATTATTCATGAGAAAATGATGAATTAATGACAAAATAAATGATTGTTATAATATAGTCTCTCAAATGAATATATTCATGTAGGTAGATGCAATGCTAATTATGGTATTACATTAAAACACACACAAGGTATAACTAATGAAACTGTGTGTGACAGACAGATCACCACACTCTCTCCCCAAAAAGGGTAGGAAGCTAAATAAATCAGATGTACAAACATAATAAAGCATAGAACAAAAACAGAAAATTCAAAGGCATAATTTACAACCTATCCTACTCCAACTGAGTTGAAGGGTCTAACAAAGCTGACTCTTTCCACTGGTAAAAGAGGAGGAACTGGTTGAGAGATCGTCTTGCCAACTGTCTTTTTACACAAAATACATGGTTTTAATATTTTCTTCACAATAACTCTACCTTTAGAGATCCAAAACTGCTTCCTAAGTCCTGACAACATTTGTCCTAATCCATAAGCTACTTTAGATGAATCACAAAATATGTGCAAATCTGATACACCAGGAACAATTACAAATCTAGGATATTGAATGGTTGACAACTGATTCAAATCTCTGCAAATAACTGAAAATTTTTGTACTAAAGGTTCTGGCAAAGGTTCATCCCAAGAACACTTACTTCTCCATAATTTTGAAATGAATAACTTTCCCTTGATCAAGATTGGTGATAACAATCCTTAAGGATCAAATACACTAGCAATTACAGATACAACTGATCTCTTGGTGATTTGATGATGCACACACTCCTCCTTGCACACTTTCTTACTGGAGTACAATTTGATTTCATTGTTTACAACATTCCAAGAAATTCCTAAAACATTTACATTATTCAGATCCAATTGGTCATGATTAACACCTACTTCATCATTAAATTTTACATCATTACTCACCCAACCTTGTAATGAAATAGAGGCTTCTGCTAAGATAGAATTTATTGTGGGATACTCTGCTTTTAACTGTTCAGAGTCTGAATAGGTACAAACAAAGTTATCTACATAGAAATGAGAGATCAGAGACTTGGCTACTGGATGTGAATGTGTCTCCAAGTGATATGTGAGTGTTTTCTGAAGCAAAAAGGGAGATGATGTTGTACCAAAGAGTACTACTTTAAATCTATAGGTAACTACCTTCTGAAGTGTTTCATCGTCGAACCACAAGAATCTACAGAAATCTCTGCAGTTTGGCAAAATACCTATACGTAGGAAGGCTTTGGAAATGTCTGATACAGCAGCTACAGGGTTAGTACGAAATTCAATGAGTGAATCAACAAGTTTATGGGTTAGGCTTGGGCCTGTTAGTAAACAATCATTCAGATTCTTTGATTTTGAATCAGCTCTACTAGAAGCATTAAACACTACTCTAATAGGAGTGGTAGGAGAATTCTTGTAGACTGGATGATGAGGCAAGTAATGAGTCAGTCCGTCTGTAAATGAAGGGTTATCAATTTTCTCAATGAATCCCAATTCAATGTACTCATTAAAAATCTCTGAGTATTGTCCATAAAGTTCTGGACGAGTTGCAAAGGATTTAGCTAGTGACATGAGCTGACCATAAGCTCTTCTATAGTTAGTTGCTGGTCTCTCAGTGCCCTTAAACGGTAATGCCACGAAATACTGATTGTCTGCCTTCTGGCAAGTGGACTCAAAATGACTCACTGATTGTACTTCCTCAGGTGTTAAAGTTTCATTCTTAATACCAATAACATCTAAATTCCAAAGGTTCTGAACTTCGGACTCAAGGGTTTGTACTCCTACACGAGCACAAAGCACATGTTGCCCATTAACTGTGTTAACTGTCTGAGAACTAATTGCCCACTTTGGCATAGGTTCTAAGATAATCGAACCTGCTGGACTAGACAAAAGTGTAATATCAGAATAGAAAGTATGGTTGGTCACAAATCTAGAATAGTAATCTGCACCAATTACCATACTTATGTCACTAATCACATCAGACTCAACGTTAGGATCTACCAGTTTGATCTCCTTTTTTGTGAGTGTTTCTGCAACACTAGCAATGCCAGGTACATATATCGTAGTGTTAACCTTATCATAGACGACAGCATAAATCGGAATACGTTGTGTACCAATGCGTACTACAACACGAACGACGTCACACAAAATGTTTTTGGCTTGATTACCAAATGAAGTCAGTTTAAGTGAGATATGAAACACTGGATTGAGTTTAAGGCGCTTTACTACTGCAGAATGAATGAAAGACCGTTGAGCGCCGGTATCTAAAAACATCCTAACTGTTTCACGTACCCCAGGACCAGAAATCTTAACAATTGCTGTAGGAAGTGCTACTGAAGGAAGTGGAACCTTATTAGTCTGGACATCTGTTTGAACAGAATTAGCGACACTGTCATCCCTTCCTGACAGGATTCTAAACTTATCATCCACTACTACTTGATTAGTGGGAATGTTACTGTTAAGGTTAGTTCCATTATTAATAACTATTGGGGCATTAGACGCAACTGACACTTGTTTAACTACAGTACTACGGTTGGTTAGTTTCATGCAGAGAAAGGTATGATGTTTGTCATTACAATTTCTACACTCGGCCGTCTCTCTACACTGTGAGGCTCTATGGCCTTTCTGCATACACACGAAACATAGGTCTAACTCTCTAACTCTGTTCTTCCTGGCTTCATGAGTTGCGTAATTAGAACAAAACTTAGTATTATGAATATCCTTACAAAAGAGACAAGGTTTGTTCCAAGTACTTGAATTGCTAGATAACGAATTGGACTTATTTTGAGTCTGGGACACAACTACTTGTTTAGGTACTGTACTAAAGCTATGATTAGAATTTGTACTAGAATTCTGACTAGTTACTACTTTAGGTTTGGAATGTGCATCAGAATGTGAAACTTGCTTACTCCTAGACTGATCAGAGAGAATACGAGAACATTCCATGACCTTGATTAGGTGTCCAATACCATCCTTCAATTGTGTAATAGTCAAAGTATAAGTACTGTACTTATTAAAAAGATACTCTAAAGTTTTAGGACTAAGTTTCTTAGCAATTATGTCTCTTATTAGGTAGTCATCACAAGATACTTGGGTTACACCCTCTATTTGCATCAACAAACGTTGAAATGTTAAGTGAAATTTAGTCAATTCAGTTAAATTATGTTCAGGGGGTTTCATGTCCATCAAATCTAAATGTAATTGTTGCAACAAAAGGTCATTATCGGCAAAGCTTTTTCTCAACAAACTTAATGCTATACTGTAATTACCACTAGTTATGGGAAGACCTTCAATGGTTCTATAAGCTTTACCTCTCAAATAAGATCTGAGCATGCTAAATTTCAATACTGGGTCAATGTCTTGACGACTATCAATTAAACTACTAAAGGAATCCCGAAAACAATTCCACTGACTCAACTGACCATCAAAGTCAGGAATCTTAATCTCAGGCAACTTAGGGTGTGGAAGGGGTCTAGC
>JAXCGZ010000617.1:30000-32500 GCA_037179515.1 Halocaridina rubra
TAAGTCTCCCATGTGGAGCAGTGTCAAACGCTTTCTGGAAGTCTAGGAATATGCAATCTGCCCAGCCCTCTCTTTCCTGTAAGATTTGGGTTTCCTCATCATAAAATTCTAATAAGTTTGTTACTGTTGATCTACCTTCTCTGAAGCCATGTTGCCTCACTGACAAAAAGTTGAAGGATTCCAAATGAAGAGAGATATGTTTCCTTAGTAGTTTCTCCATAACTTTGCAAACTATGCTGGTCAAGGAAACTGGTCTATAGTTCAGAGCCGTATCCCTCCTTCCCTTTTTGAAGATAGGTATCACATTTGCTTGTTTCCAGCATCTTGGAATCTCCCCCGACTCCAGTGACTCCTTAAATATGATACTTAGAGCCACTGATATTGTGCTTGCGCATTTTTTAAGTAAATGAGGGGATATGTCATCAGAAACCTGTAGCTTTATGAACATCTAAATCCATCAGCGCTTTGCATACCTCTGTGGCTGTAAGGTTGATGTTCTCTAATACCGGCCCTTGAGCTTCTATCACTGCAATCTGAGGGGGTGGGGTATTTTCTACTGTAAATACTGACTGAAACTCCTTGTTCAATTCTTTGCAGATCTCTTCATCCGTCTCAGTGATGCTTCCTACTGCTCTCTTTAGCCTTAAAACCTGTTCTTTTACCTTCAGTTTTCCTCTGATAAAGCTGTGGAAAAGCTTGGGATTTTCTTTAGCCTTCCTGGTGATGTCCCTCTCATAATCTCTCTCTGCCTCTCTCCTTTTACTTAGGTAGTCATTTCTTGCTCTTTTGTAGGGTTGCCAGGCATTTTTGTTTTTTCTCCTCCTATACCTTTTCCAGCATTTGTCTCTCCACTTCTTAGCTCTTTTACACCCATTATCGAACCATTTCTCTCTGGCATGAATTACACCTACTTTGGTGACAGGTATGCAGCAATCTACTATCTTCCCATATCTCTCACAAAAGATGTCATACATTTCTTGTACAGATTTGTTGTAAAATAAGGTTCTTTAGTCAATAACTGCAAAAAGCTCATTCATTTTGATGAAATCTCCTTTCGGATAGTTCCTCCTCATATCCTCAGTGCCTCTACTCTCAGGAAGAATATCTTCAATGATATACTCCATCAACAACACACAGTGGTCACTCTTTCCAAGTGGTGGTTCATACTCAATTTTTTCAATATCCAACACATTATCTGTGAACACTAGATCAAGTAGTGATGGCTCATCCCCACCCCTGGCCCTTGTTGGTTCCATTACATGTTGGCGTAGGAAATTCCCTTGTACGCAATCTAGGAATCTTGCCCCGAATGAGTCCTCACCACTGTGTGGGTCAAGATTTATCCAATCTATCTCTTTATGATTAAAGTCTCCCATAATCAAAATCCTACATTATTTTTCCCGTGCCATGTTAACAACTGAGTTTATGACTTCAATAGTACCTATATGACTTTCCTCATAAACTTCAAGCCAATTTTGGTTCCTTGGTGGGTTGTATACAACAGTTATTATAATGCTCTCTGACCCAGTATTTATGCGAGCAACAAGAAATTCCTTGAACTCACTTTCTATAGCCAAGTTTATTTCTTCAACTTGAATCCTTTCACTTATGAGCAGTGCTATCCCTCCACCAGTCCTCTCAGATCTTTCAACCCTTAGTTTTCTGAAGCCCTTAGGAAACACTGTGACACTGTTTATGTCCTCACTCAACTTAATCTCTGTAATTGCTACTATATCTGCCTTACTGTTGTGAATCCTATCTTTTAATTCTACTGCCTTACCAGCTAATCCATCAGCATTTGTGTATAACAATCTTAATGAGGCCCCATCCCCTGATCTTCTGTCATTATCTTCTTTATCTCCCCTTTGTCTGGAAGAACTCTGAAACGAAAATTTTTCTTCTGTTCTTCATTTCTTTCCTCATTTAACCTTCTTGCCTCTTGCAACAAGTTTTTGATCTTTCCCATCTCTTCCTGTGTTTTGTATCGTCTAATGAACACTTCTTTGAATTCTTGAAGGTCTTTTAGACTTTTTTTTCTCAACAATATTTCCCTACATGTTCCCCCTCTCTCAAAGGTTACTGTTGTTGGTCTCGGCTTTCCTTCCCTCGAATATTTACCTAGTTGGTGTATGTTTACAATATCCTCAGGGCCACAAACTACTCCAAGCTTTCTTATCAGGTCTACAACCCTAGCTTTATTTTCTTCAAGTCTCCCCTGCCCTGTTGGCTCCTGGGATTCGCTTATGCCTGAGATTACCACTGTCTTCTCCTTATCAAGTGCCTGTCTGATGAGTGGGTTTGCCCTTTCCATCACAACGTCTTTCATTTTTTCGATTATTGTCTCTTTATAGTCAACTGTTTGTATGTTTTCCAGTGCCACCACCTTTACAGCCTCTTTTACTGCCACATTCCCCTTTAATGCATCAGCAAAGGAAGTTTTCATGGTATCATTTTCCATATTCAGCTCCTGGAACTCTTTTCTGAACTGTTAAATTTTTTC
>JAXCGZ010000617.1:47500-52213 GCA_037179515.1 Halocaridina rubra
AATTTATGAACTTAGTTTTATTTTAGGTTAAGATAATCAAATTTTCCCGTAAAGGGCTCACATTTAATTTCTTTTTCAAATTCTGCGCATGCGCAGTAAGAACATCTACAAGCGCTGCCAGTGGCATAACTATTTTAATCTTAGTGTTTTGTATTTTTCATATTATAATGTCTTCTATTGAAAACCTAGTGTCTTTGGAAAACCCTACTTGGGAATTCCTCAATGATAATTATACCAAAACTGAATTACAAAAGCACTGTCGGGAAATAGGTATCACAAGGGTCTGGCACACGAAAGATAAACTCATTGATATGATTCTTGAAAAGCATAGATCGTCACTAACAAACGATTCAGAGAGTAATGTTGATAACTGTGAATTAGCTCCTCAAGAGGAAATGAGAGACATTGAAGAAATGAGAGAGAGAATAAATGTCAGAGATCTTGTTATCGATGAACTCAGTAAACTTATGAAAGCTGCACATATCACAATCAACAAGTTAAATGATCATATCTCTTCACTGGAAGAACAAGTCGGGTTACTTCAGGGAACATACAACTCACAGCAGACGACACCAGCACCGCAGGGTGTAACCCCTACCCGGCCCCTACCTGAGGGAAGCCTGCTTCTGGGTGACACAAGCCTCTCCTCTGTTCGTATGTCAGACTTGAACCAACAATGCTCCGTTCAAACTATAAGAGGAGCTAATATAGATCTCATAAATTGTTGGGTCTCAGAGAAACTTCGATGGGCTCCTAAATATTGCATCTTATACTGCGGTATTCAAGACATTCTTAATGGGTCTCAGCCTGTGGATATCCTTGATAGATTGGGTTCTCTCATAACCGATCTCAAGGAGGTGAACGAGGAGATGAGCATACACATATGTGAAGTAGCACCTGTCCTTAGAGTCGAAGAGTTCGATGAAAAGATCAACTATTTCAATAATCAACTAGCAACTTGGAGTGAGACCAATGGGGTTTTCAGTTGTCAAGACTAATCTGCAGTTCAGGCTTGGTACTGGCGACGTTGATCGGATGTGTTATGATGTAAATGATAAGGGGGATGCTCTCAACAGATTTGGCGTCATCAGGTTATTGGACATAATTGCTAAGCAATGCCCATTCTTCAAACTAAGCAACAACTGGGAAGAAATCATATACCAAACCATACCTGCTACATATGCTTCTGTATTGCAGCGGCAACAACGACCAGTCACGGCCAATAACGACAGTCAAAATAACACATACAGGAACAGAAACTACGACTGGCATCGCCAGCTCCCCTCAATAAGAAATAATATGATACGACTGCATAACAATGAATTCAGAAACGTCACTCAAGAAAGTAGCAACGATCAGCATTCTAGAAGGGATCCTCAACAGCATTCGGATGGACGTCATACCCGCGATTTTCGTCATCAGAATCGTCAAATCCCACCTGGTATTCGAGGATGGAGACGAGACTCGAGGATGAATCGCAGTCTTTACGATCTCGACCAACCACGGCGCTACCCCCAGCGTCCCCGGGCGAGGGAGAAATTGCAGCAGCTCTACAGTCGTCGACAGCCCTGTTCAAACTGTGGGGAAATAAACCATGATCTTTCCCACTGCAGGTTTAACTATAGACTTAAATGTGGTCACTGCCGTGAACATGGCCATAAAACAAGATTATATCCCTTAAATATATAGCAATCACATTGTAATACAGGCTTATTGAAACATTTCATAAATATACAACACATCAATGCACAATCACTTTTGGGTAATTTCGACAATATTGAACTAATGATCAGAGAAAATAACGTAGATATAATGTGTGTTTGTGAAACTTGGCTCCTATCTAATATGCAGTCTGGTTTTGTTGCTATACCTGAGTATTCTTTTTATTGATTTGATGGCGGTAGGGGTGGGGTTGTGGGGGTGTATGTAAGAAATCATCTAACGGTCTCCCTATTAAAGACCCCTGAAGTCGAGCGACCTCCTCATCTCGAAGACATTTGGTTGACTGTTCAGAGTGGGAAATTCCCTTCCTTCATCCTGGGATGTGTATATAGACACCCTCATGCACTCAACGACACCTTTGATTACATCTCCGAGGTATTTCGGTATGTCTGTTTGAGGAGCAAACCTCTCATTATTATAGGCGACTTCAATGATAATCTTTTTCTTCCTAATAATAAAATGGGGAAATTAATTCAATCCCTCCTCTTAAATCAGCTTGTGAATAAAGCAACCCGTATCACCGCTAATTCCTCCAGCCTAATTGATCTTATAATTACCAATACACCTAGTTTTATAGTTCACCACGATGTCTTACCTTGTCCTGTAAGAGCCCACGAGCTTCTAATAGCTACAGTTAATGTCAGAAAGGAAAAGAGGCCGACAATTGTTAAAACTTTCTGCTCTCTTGAGAATTATTCTCAAAATTGTTTCTGTGACACTCTTCTTAATGAATACAACATTTTAAATTCAATACTAACTACAGATTGTGTAAATTATCAAGTTTCTACTTTTACTGATGTTTTTACGAGATGTTTAAATGAATGTGCCCCTCTTACAACCAAAGTCATGACATGCCCTCCTGCCCCGTGGATTGACTCTCAGTTAAAAGAGCAAATGAAAAGGAGAGATGACCTCCTAAGGCAATTTAAATCTGATAGACAAAACTCCGAGATGGAAAGAGCCTATAGAAGAGAAAGAAACCTTACTAAAACAATGTTGTCCGAAAAGAAGAAAAATCATTTCAGGGAAGAATTTTCCAAGTATAGGGGAAATATCAAAGGAACTTGGAATGTTATAAAAAGAATAATTCCTGCAAATAGAAAATTCTGACCTTCTCAGTGATAATGTGGAAAAGCGAGTGAATGATTTTAATAAGTATTTTGCTAAAATAGGTAAGTCCACATATGAAAAGTCCCAAGATAATAATGACTTGATATTTAATCAACCACATAATTGCCAGCCTCCAGCTGAAAGAAATATTATCAATAATTTTAGACCGCACGCAATCGATTTAGTCACACTTATTCTTGTCATAAAGAATCTCAAACAAACAAACTCTTGTGGTTCCGATGGGATACAACTTTGCTTCCTAATTGACTCATTGCCAGTTACAGTATTTTTCATTTTAGTCATTGTTAATACATCCATTGTTACAGGCATTTATCCTAACCTCTGGAAGCATCCCTATATCATCCCCGTTTTTAAGAGTGGAGATACTAATAATGTTGAAAATTCTCTTCTCAGCATCCTGTCTAAAATACTTGAGAAGGTAGTTGCCACCCAGTTAATAAATTTCCTTGAATCAAATTGTCTATTATGTGAGGAACAACACGGTTTTCGGCCTAAACTTTCGACCGAGACGGCCCTACTTAAAATTACTGATAAAATTTATAGTAATATTGAAAATAAGAAAATACCACTTTTATTATTGTTAGATTTGTCTAAAGCATTTGACAGTGTACACCATCAAATTCTAATGACCAAACTTTCCAAAGTTTATGTTGACTCATTTTGGTTCGAAAATTATCTGAAAGATCGAATTCAATCAGTTCGAATGGGCTCGACTCTCTCTTCTTCTTTAGATATCAGTTTTGGCGTTCCTCAGGGTTCAATTTTGGGTCGTCTGCTTTTCCTAATATATGTTCATGATTTACCTCAATTTATAAGAGATTGCCTACTTGTTATGTATGCTGATGACACCCAGATTATGCTTACTGGTGACATTGATAGAATTCCTGAAATCTTAAAAAGGGCTGAAGATATATTAAACTGTGCCAAAAGTTATTTTAACAGTAATGGTCTTTTACTGAACGAAAATAAAACTAAATTTTTTATTATTGGATCAAATCAATACCTGTCCCGCATTCCTGAGAACATCAGTATAAATTTCAACAATGTTTCACTCTTCCCATCTCATAAGGTTAAAAATCTAGGAGTTATTATGGACAGTACCATGACATTTAATTTTCATATCGATGAACTACATAAAAAAGTGAACGGGACCCTTATTTACTTGAACAGAGTTTATGAAAGATTCGAGCCTGATTGTAGGGTAATTGTAGTACAAACATTGATTTTAAGTATTCTCAACTACTGTCTGAGTGTTTGGGGTTCCACGACTAAGACCCAGATGTTACGAGTGAAAAGGCTCCAGAATTTTGCTGCAAGAGTTGCCATAGGGGGGGGTGCATAAATATGATCACGTGACTCCCCTCTTTGAGAGATTGGGTTGGCTAAGGATGGACATGAAGTTCATATATAATATCTGTCTTTTAGTTTTTAAAATAAATCATGGAATATTACCGGAATGGCTCTTCTCATTGCCAACAGTTAATCAAGTGCGTATCAATAACGTCAACACCAGATATCAGAATTCTTTTTACGTGCCCAGAACTTCCACTGATATTGGGGCAAGAGCCTTAAATGTAATGGGCCCGAGACTTTGGAACTCTTTACCCGCAAACTTAAGAAGCTGCCAAACATTTTCTCATTTAAATCTCATCTTTTAAATCACCTACTTAATAAGTGATTTTAGTCTCATTATTATCCTCCCATTGGGTAGACGAAGTGTAGGTATGCTTATTTTAATGTGTAAATATATTGATTTTGTGCTTTGCAAATTTCATTTGTTTTATTTTGACATTTTACATTTGTAATTTGTAATTAGATTAATTATCATGTAATAGCCATTTTTGATGGAATAAAGTTTTT
>JAXCGZ010000618.1:0-22500 GCA_037179515.1 Halocaridina rubra
GAACTAGAAAAAAGAATAAAGAAGCTGGAAGGGAAAAAGAGTCAACTAGAATCTAGACTTTCTAAACAAGAAGATAAAAACAAACAGCTGAATGACAACCTAAAGGAATTAGATGTTAGTTCACTGCTCTCTTCTGAGAGAGACGAGATTGCTGCTTGGAATGTCCAGATTAAGGAAAACATTGAACAGTTCAGAAAAGAGTTCCAGGAGCTGAATATGGAAAATGATGCCATGAAAACTTCCTTTGCTGATGCACTAAAGGGGAATGTGGCAGTAAAAGAGGCTGTAAAGGTGGTGGCACTGGAAAACATACAAACAGTTGACTATAAAGAGACAGTAATCAAAAAAATGAAAGATGTTGTGATGGAAAGGGCAAACCCACTCATCAGACAGGCACTTGATAAGGAGAAGACAGTGGTAATCTCAGGCATAAGCGAGTCCCAGGAGCCAACATGGCAGGGGAGACTTGAAGAAAATAAAGCTAGGGTTGTAGACCTGATAAGAAAGCTTGGAGTAGTATGTGGTCCCGAGGATATTGTAAACATACACCAACTAGGTAAATATTCGAGGGAAGGAAAGCCGAGACCAACAAAAGTAACCTTTGAGAGAGGGGAAACATGTAGGGAAATATTGTTGAGAAAAAAAAGTCTAAAAGACCTTCAAGAATTCAAAGAAGTGTTCATTAGACAATACAGAACACAGGAAGAGATGGGAAAGATCAAAAACTTGTTGCAAGAGGCAAGAAGGTTAAATAATGAAAGAAATGAAGAAGAGAAGAAAAATTTTCATTACAGAGTTCTTCCAGACAAAGGGGAGATAAAGAAGATAATGACAGAAGATCAGGGGATGGGGCCTCATTAAGATTGTTATACACAAATGCTGATGGATTAGCTGGTAAGGCAGTAGAATTAAAAGATAGGATTCACAACAGTAAGGCAGATATAATAGCAATTACAGAGACTAAGTTGAGTGAGGACATAAACAGTGTCACAGTTTTTCCTAAGGGTTTCAGAATACTAAGGGTTGAAAGATCTGAGAGGACTGGTGGAGGGATAGCACTGCTCATAAGTGAAAGGATTCAAGTCGAAGAAATAAACTTGGCTATAGAAAGTGAGTCCAAGGAATTTCTTGTTGCTCGCATAAATACTGGGTCAGAGAGCATTATAATAACTGTTGTATACAACCCACCAAGGAACCAAAATAGGCTTGAAGTTTATGAGGAAAGTCATATAGGTACTATTGAAGTCATAAACTCAGTTGTTAACATGGCACGGGAAAAAAAACGTAGGATTTTTATTATGGGAGACTTTAATCATAATGAGATAGATTGGATAAATCTTGACCCACACAGTGGTGAGGACTCATTCGGGGCAAGATTCCTAGATTGCGTACAAGGGAATTTCCTACACCAACATGTAATGGAACCAACAAGGGCCAGGGGTGGGGATGAGCCATCACTACTTGATCTAGTGTTCACAGATAATGTGTTGGATATTGAAAAAATTGAGTATGAACCACCAATTGGAAAGAGTGACCACTGTGTGTTGTTGATGGAGTATATCATTGAAGATATTCTTCCTGAGAGTAGAGGCACTGAGGACATGAGGAGGAACTATCCGAAAGGAGATTACATCAAAATGAATGAGCTTTTTGCAGTTATTGACTGGAGAACCTTATTTTACAACAAATCTGTACAAGAAATGTATGACATCTTTTGTGAGAAATATGGGAAGATAGTAGATTGCTGCATACCTGTCACCAAAGTAGGTGTAATTCATGCCAGAGAGAAATGGTTCGATAATGGGTGTAAAAGAGCTAAGGAGTGGAGAGACAAATGCTGGAAAAGGTATAGGAGGAGAAAAAACATAAATGCCTGACAAACCTACAAAAGAGCAAGAAATGACTACCTAAGTAAAAGGAGAGAGGCAGAGAGAGATTATGAGAGGGACATCACCAGGAAGGCTAAAGAAAATCCCAAGCTTTTCCACAGCTTTATCAGAGGAAAACTGAAGGTAAAAGAACAGGTTTTAAGGCTAAAGAGAGCGGATGGAAGCATCACTGAGACGGATGAAGAGATCTGCAAAGAATTGAACAAGGAGTTTCAGTCAGTATTTACAGTAGAAAATACCCCACCCCCTCAGATTGCAGTGATAGAAGCTCAAGGGCCGGTATTAGAGAACATCAACCTTACAGCCACAGAGGTATGCAAAGCGCTGATGGATTTAGATGTTCATAAAGCTACAGGTCCTGATGACATCCCCTCATGTGCTTAAGAAATGCGCAAACACAATATCAGTGGCACTAAGTATCATATTTAAGGAGTCACTGGAGTCGGGGGAGATTCCAAGATGCTGGAAACAAGCAAATGTGATACCTATCTTCAAAAAGGGAAGGAGGGATACGGCTCTGAACTATAGACCAGTTTCCTTGACCAGCATAGTTTGCAAAGTTATGGAGAAACTACTAAGGAAACATATCTCTCTTCACTTGGAATCCTTCAACTTTTTGTCAGTGAGGCAACATGGCTTCAGAGAAGGTAGATCAACAGTAACAAACTTATTAGAATTTTATGATGAGGTAAGCCAAATCTTACAGGAAAGAGAGGGCTGGGCAGATTGCATATTCCTAGACTTCCAGAAAGCGTTTGACACTGTTCCACATGGGAGACTTATTAGGAAGCTGCAATCAATGGCTAGAATAGGTGGAAATGTTTTGGAATGGATAAAAACTTACTTAGAAGGAAGGGAACAGAGGGTTAGAGTAAGACAATCAGTGTCTGAATGGAGAAGAGTTAGTAGTGGAGTTCCACAGGGTTCAGTTTTAGGGCCACTTTTGTTCCTTGTATATGTAAATGACCTACCAGAGTCTGTAAATTCATTCATGAATATGTTTGCAGATGATGCAAAGATTGTGAAGAAAGTAAAAAACGAGAACAATGGTAGAGAACTTCAGGAGGATCTAAATAATCTGCATGAGTGGTCAGAAAAGTGGCTAATGAAATTCAGTACTTCAAAATGTAAGGTAATGAGAATGGGTACAAGTGCAAGAAGGCCCAAGCTTGACTACTCGGTGGTTGGAGTACAACTTCAATAGACAGAAAATGAGAGAGATCTAGGAGTAAACATACTGGCAGATTTGTCTCCAGAAATACATATAAATGGCATAGTAAGGGCAGCATATGCATTCTTATCAAATGTAAGGGTAGCCTTCAGGCACATGGACAAGGAAATGTTCAGAAATATTTATGTAACCTATGTGAGGCCAAAACTCGAATATGCAACCCCCTTTTGGAATCCGCACTTGAAAAAGCACATAGCTAAGCTTGAAAAAGTTCAAAGACATGCCACGAAACTGGTGCCAGAAATACGCAATCTCAGTTATGATGAGAGGCTGAGGGAATTAGACTTACCATCACTCGAAGCTAGAAGAGTGAGGGGGGATATGGTGACAGTCTTTAAATTCCTTCATGGTTATGATAGAGTGGATAGGAATCGATATTTTGATATGGCTGGCTCTAGAACTAGAGGTCATAGTTTGAAGCTTGGTAAGCAAACTTCTTTGCAGGATGTAAGGAAATACTTTTTCAGTGTAAGAGTAGTTGATAATTGGAATTGGCTAAGCGAGGAGGTAGTTAATGCTATCTCAATCCATAGTTTTAAGGACAGGTATGATAAGTATGACTAAGTATAAAATGGAACCGATGAGGAGACGGGAAGATACGAGCTTTGGGCTCTTTCCCGTAAACACAAATAGGTAATCACACACGCACAAAATACATACATATATATATATATATATATATATATATATATATATATATATATATATATATATATATATAATATATAATATATATATATATATATATATATATATATATATATATATATATATATATATATATAATATATATATATATATATATATATATATAATCTAGTATTCTAGAGCAAGCAACTCAAATTCATAAAGCAATTACATTATAAAATATTTGAAAATAAAATAGAAATGTATTACTGTATATAAAAACTGATATCCTCCTATGCACTGACATAATCCAATTACTATATACAACAAAGTATACAGCATTAATGAATATTAGTTCAGTATTAATAGTGTAATAATACAGTGTGGTACAGTAATACATGCACTGATGCATGGGCAGATAATGGGTAAGATTCTGTTTATATCTGTGAATGCATAACAAAATTGTTCGTAAGTAGAGGAGCTTCTCTCTCTCTCTCTCTCTCTCTCTCTCTCTCTCTCTCTCTCTCTCTCTCTCTCTCTCTCTCTCTCTCTCTCTCTATATATATATATATATATATATATATATATATATATATATATATATGAGAGAGAGAGAGAGAGAGAGAGAGAGAGAGAGAGAGAGGGAGAGAGAGAGAGAGAGAGAGAGAGAGAGAGAGAGAGAGAGAGAGAGAGAGAGAGAGAGAGAGAGAGAGAGAGAGAGAGACTCTTGAATAACACACGACCTTGATTAAGGATACAGCACACATGACTAATACAATGAATGCTGCACCAGAATTAAATGAACATAAAAAGACTAACAATGTTCCACGACATGCTTACAGTGCTGTTTACCAACTCTGTTGATGAAAAACAAGTATAAAAATATAATACAAATTTACTTTATATCCTTAAAAGATACGTAAATGCATGCTATACTGCAATTGAAGATCTTTTGGACAAAGAGGACTGGCCAGGACTGCTCGATGTTACGTCTTCCTTCATTTGAGGTTCTATCCCTATTCCCACATCTACACTGAATGTTCTGGAGTATTCAGTACATATCTCTTACTATCCCTTAACATTTGACAAGTTACAACACTTCCCATCTCTAGTTCCTTTTCTTTCTTTATCATATTTGTAGCATGTGGGTGGGATGGAAAAAAGCATAGGAGGGACTGGTTGCCTTTACTTTCTTATATATTTTAATGTTGTTTCTTGGATCAATCAACATATCGCTCCTGCATAATCAGGAATATTCCTTTTAAACATCTAAGCAGTCCTTGTTTTCTATTTCTTCCGTCACAATTACATCTGCGCTACTCCATCATCAGGGATTTCCCTATGAAATTTCTATGAACACAATGTTGAAATTCTTTCCTCCCCACAAACATGCAAAATCTACAAGTTAAAAATCTATCTCTATAATAAAGACAAAAATCCCCCTTATAAGAGGGGTAGCTGAGTCTAAACATAAAACTTGACTCAGTTGTAGGAATATAAAAAGGGAAGATATCCCAGTCCCTTCATTCCGCCCCACTTAGGGGAACATAGTATAAGTATTTTTCTCCTCCCTCAGAGGGAAAACGTATATGCATACAGAGGTGAATATCTTTCTTCCCCACAAAAATGTATAAAAAGTCCATTAAATAGGGCATAGCAAGGGGACTGGGAATCCCCTTCTCTATATTTCCCTCCTGCAAAGAGTCAAGTAACTTTTGCTTTGACTCAGCCACCCTCTTTACAAAGGGAATTATGACATACGTATATACACAGATACTGAATTAGAACAACATGGGGGCCGCAGTAGATGAGTGATAAAGTGCGCAGGTCAAGAAGCAACTAACATCGGGTCGTGTCCACAGTGCTTATTATACATCTAAAACTCTCTTTATGTACACTGCAGTGTACATATGATAATCCACAGATTCTAATATTGATATAGGTCCCAGTGAGCTCTTATCAGATGGTGAAGAGTTGCACAATATTTGAGCAACTGACTGGTGATGTTAATATTTTTTGATAATTCTTGTATGGCATGAGTGTTACAGATACATATATGAACTGTTTTATGCCACATTTATTCCATGTTCGAATGGGGATGGACACAGACATGTTAGTACTAAACATATATTAATTCTGGATGCCTTTCCTAATGCTCTGAGGTCGAATAGAACCTCCATTAGTTGCTTCATAACTCTAAAATGGGCATCTCATTTGGTGGGATGGAATGAATTCCGATTTTTTTTTTTTTTTTTTTTGTAGACAGGAGAGAAGGGACTGACAATCCCATTCTCCCCAAAAAATTATTTTCTTGCAAGAAAATAAGTGACGTAAGAGGTGAAACTGGATACATTACTCGTATGCTGAAGTCCTTCTACCTCTCTTGATACAGTCATTGGGGAAAAAAAAACCCTGTGTTTTCTTTTGCTTTCAATTTCAAAACAATGTTAATAATGATGTATAAACTCATTTACAAAAAGATCAGTGAGAAAATGTACAATGAGTGTATTACAGCATTCACCTTCAGGATATAACAATATTATAGCATTCACCTTCAAGCTATAAAATTATTACATCATTCATCCTCAAGATATGAATTACAGCATTCACCCTCAAGATATTACTTACAGCATTCACCCTCAAGATATAAGTTACAGTATTCACCCTCAAGAAGTTAATTACGATATTCACCCTTTAGATATATATTACTACATTCACTATATAGATATAACCTACAAAATTCACCCTCAGGATACAGCATTCACCCTCAAGTTATAAATTGCAAATTATCCACTTAATGCACTCAGATGATATTCCAAGTATTTTTTCTTCTGGGCTTTTTGTCCCTCAAACAAAAATAATAAATTTTAAACCAAGATGGCATTTTCCCTCCTGTTTGGTGTGCTAAGAAAAGAAAAGAACAGAAAAATAATAACTTTGTGTTACTATTAACGTAAAAAGTAATCTTAAAAATAAAAAAAACAAAGAAAAAATTGATGATCTGAAACTGCCTTTGCATAGAAATATCACTGAATGCTACTCTTAATGTAAAACTTACTAATAAAAACAGCATAACAAAAGAAAAAACTTATTTCAAACTACCTCTAAAAACATGTATTTTATATCTTTTTTAAAGTTTACTTTTAGTTTACATAGTTTTCAAGTCTCTTTCAAGCTTTAGTAGTAAATAAAGCCCTGATTCCGAAATTGAATGCCAGTGACAACATTATTAACGAAAAAAGGAACCTTCACTAGAGTAAATGTGCCTACTGATTTATAAAACAATATCAAGCTATCGGTTTCCACTGAAATCTTTCCAAGAAATCAATGTGATTTCCTGATGCAGAGCTCTCCACCTACTGTAGGAAGGAAGTTTTACAACAAGAGACTACGTAATTATACTAATAATGCTTTCAGTGGGAAGTGAAAGCTTGATATTTTTATTTAATCAGTAAACACACTTACTTTATTGTGGATTCCTCTTTACAAATTAACGATTATTAGCATTTAATGAGGCCAAATTTCACATAAAAGTTTTCATTTATAATGAAATTTGTTTCAAGAATAATTTTAAAGCTATAACAGTAGAAGGAAAAAAATATCCTTCGCAAAGTAATAGTCTCCAGGTATTGCAGTAATGCAGCGTACAGAGTTTTTGACTAAGGAAGTGACAAAGCATACTCTGAGGCATCAGAATGGGCATCCAGCCATAATTTCCCAATTCCAACCTGTCTGTGTCCACCTCCACTCGAATGAAGATTAATAGTGACATAAAATATCAAAACAACTGTGCATTATGTATGCCCAAAGTCAGCGTCCTATACAATTCAGTATGACTATGCAAGATATTGAGTCATATTTTTACAATAATAATCCTGAGTTTCTGTATTTACGAATGCTGTAGGTACAAATATACCGAGTCAATGAGTTACGAATTTTTGGAATACAACACCTGAGTAGCTGGAATACTTAACTCAAGAGTTGACACTCCAATGATCGTGCCCAATGTGGGGCATTGGAAAGGGCATCCACCCTTAATTCACCAGTTCCAATTTGTGTGTGCCACCCACATAACTGGGAATAATAGTAAAATATGAAATGTAAACACATCCACACATGCAGTCATTGACTGGAGGACCTTATATAACAATAAATCCGTACAAGAATTGTACAAAATCTCTTGTGAGGAATATGGGAAAATAGGCACTTGTTACATAACTTCCACAAATATAGAAATGATTCAATAATGCGTGTAAGAAAGCTATGGAGTGGAGAGACAAATGATAGAAAAGCTATAGGAGGAGAAAAAACAAAAATACCTGGCAGACCTATAAAAGAGCTAGAAACAATTACCTAAGTAAAAGAAGAGAAGAAGAGGGATTTTATGAAAGGGATATCACCAGCAAGGCTAAAGAAAATCCCAAACTTTTCAAGAGCTTTATCAGGAGAAAACTGAAGGTCAAAGAACAGGTTTCAAAGTTAAAGTGAGCAGATGGAAGCATCACTGGGATGGATGAAGAAATCTGCAATGAACTGGACAAGGAGTTACAGTCAGTATTCCCAGCAGAAAATACCCAATCCCCTGAGATTGAAGAGATAGGAGTTCATGGGCCGGTATTGGAGAATATCATCTTTTCAGTCACAGAGGTATGCAAAGTGTTGATGGAATTAGGTGCCCATAAAGCTACAAGTCATGATGATATATCCCCTTGTGTATATAAGAAAACTGTTAAACCAACAGCGGTGGCACTATACATTATATATGAAAAGTTGCTAGAACCAGGGGAAATTCCAAGATGCTGGCAACGAGTGAACGTGGTACCTATCTTCAAAAAGGTAAGGAGGGATACAGCTCTAAACTATGGGCCTGTTTCCTTAACCAGCATAGTTTGCAAAGTTATGGAGAAACTACTAAGAAAACACATCTCTCTTCAATTGGAAGCCTTCAACTTTTTGTCAGTGAGATAATATGGCTTCAGAGAAAGCAGATCAACAGTAACAACCTTATTAGAATATTATGATGAAGTAAGCCGGATCTTACAAAAAAGAGAGGGCTGGGCAGTTTGCATATTCTTAAATTTTCAGAAGGCATTTGATATGGTCCCACATGGGAGACTTATTAAGAAGCTGAATGTAATGGTGAGAATAGGTGGCAATGTATTGGAACGAATTAAAATTTATTTAGAAGGAAGGGAATAGAAGTTAGAGTAAGACACTCAGTGTCTGAATGAAGAAGGGTTAGTAGTGGCATTCTACAGGGTTCAGTTTTAAGGCCATTTCTGTTCCTTGTATATGTAAATGACCTATCAGAATCTGTAACTTCATTCCTGAATACGTTTGCAGATGATGCAAAGATTGTAAAGAAAGTAAGAGACGAGAACAACGGTATAGAACTTCAGGAAGACCTAAATAGTCTGCAAGAGTAGTCAGAAATGTGGCTGATGAAACTTAATATTTCAAAATGTAAGGTAATGAGAATGGGTGCAAGTGCAAGAAGGCCCAAGCTTGCTTACTTAATAGCAGGAGCAGAACTTCAAGAGACAGAGAATTAAAGATATCTAGTAAACACACCGGCAGATTTGTCTCCGGAAAGGCAGCATTTGTTTTCTCAGCAAATGTAAGGGTAGCCTTCAGACACATGGACAAGGACATGTTCACAAAAATTTATGTAACCCATGTGAGGCCGAAGCTTAAATATGCAGCACATATTTGGAATCCACACTTGAAAAACACATAAATAAGCTGGAAGAAGTTCAAAGACATGACACGAAACTGGTGCCAGATATACGCAATCTCAGTTATGAGGAGAGGCTGAGGGAATTAGACTTACCATCACTCCAAGCTAGAAGAATGAGAGGGGTACAGTGACGGTTTATAAATTCCTTCATGGTTTGGAAAGAGTGGATGGGGATCAATATTTTGATATGCCAGGTTCTAGAACTAAAGATCATAGTTTGAAGCTTCATAAGAAAACTTCTTTGCAGGAAATAAGGAAGTACTTTTTTAGTGTAAGAGTAGTTGATGACTGGAATATGCTAAGCGAGGAAGTAGTAAATGCTAACTCAATTCACAGTTTTAAGAACAATTATAATAAGCATCACCGAGGACGAGAATTGAATCGACCAGGAGACATGGACTTATGAGCACAGGGCTCTTTCCCATAAGCACAATTAGGCAATTACACACGTGAACATAATTACTTATGACTTCTTATTCTATGCACATATTGTGAGTGAAAAATGTGATTTGGTTCATTTCCCAAATAACACATATGAGTGAGCAGTGGTTTGAGCGCTCGAGTCCGGAAGCGACAAACCCAATTCCGAGTCCATTGTGGGGCATTAGGAAGGACATCCAGCCATAATTCTCCAGCTCAAACCTGTCTGTATCCACTCCCATTTCATTGGAGATTAACTATGACACATAAAACAGCAAATAACAAAGTGTGTATCGTACTAAGAAATATGCAATACAGTATACACTCACCTCTTGGAACAACACGAGGATAGGTTCTCAGAAGTGACGTGTAATGTAAAATTCACGAAATGTAATCAGTCATTTACCATACGAAACAATGATAATAGGCATATATACGTTCCACATATATATATAGGCATATATACCGTACATAAACACACTATGCTAATGATATAAGATAAGTAAAATATATTTTATAAGTACATAACAAAGTTGAAAGACCAGTAGTTACTTATATTAATATGCAAATAGTGTACATTATAAAAGATTTACAGATTTCAAAAAATACTGTACAGCAAAAAAAATTAACGCACTCTGAGAACGAACCCTTATCTGAAAACGTAAACAAAGATGACAGAGGTAGGAGAAGGAGGAGGGAACTAAAGTGGAAGGAGAGGGAGGAGAAGAGGAGGAGGAGGAAGGGGGAAAGCAAACCACGGGTTGTTGTTGGGGTTAATACTGGGTGAAGAGAGACGGAAGCACATGGCAGCATGGTGGGAAACTGCCTCAGAAGCAATCGCCTAATTACTAAACAAACATCTTTTTCGCTTTTTCTCGTGCTAACATGCGTAGCTCACACATTTCGTATTTTGTTACTATTATTTTTTGGAGGCGTTATTCCAATTTCGCGTATTATAGCAACGCGTAAAAAGCGAGTTTACTGTATTTTTGTAGATGTAAAAACAAATAATAAAAGAAAAAGAGGATAGAGAGTGATATTTTAATATGTCTGGCACTAGAACTAAAGGTCATAGTTTGAAGCTTCGTAGGAAAACTTTTTTGCAAGATGCAAGGAAGTACTTTTTTAGTGTAAGAGTAGTTGATGATTGGAATCTGCTAAGAGAGGAGGTAGTTAATCCTAACTCAATCCATTGTTTTAAGGACAAATATGAGTCAGGAGATGGGGAGTTAGGAATATGGGGGATCTTTCCCGTAAGCACAATTAGATACACTACACATGAGTGTAGGATTATAAAATGAGAGAGAGAGAGAGAGAGAGAGAGAGAGAGAGAGGAGAGAGAGAGAGAGAGAGAGAGAGAGAGAGAGAGAGGAGAGAGAGAGAGAGACGAGAGAGAGAGAGAGAGAGAGACGGAGAGAGAGAGAGAGAGAGAGATGAGAGAGAGAGAGAGAGAAGAGAGAGAGAGAGAGAGAGGAGAGAGAGAGAGAGAGAGAGAGAGAGAGAGAGAGAGAGAGAGAGAGAGAGAGAGAGAAGAGAGAGAGAGAGAGATGAGAGAGAGAGAGAGAGAGAGAGAGAGAGAGAGAGAGAGAGAGAGAGAGAGAGAGAGAGAGAGAGAGAGAGAGAGAGAGAGAGAGAGAGAGAGAGAAGAGAGAGAGAGAGAGAGAGAGAGAGATGAGAGAGAGAGAGAGAGAGAGACGAGAGAGAGAGAGAGAGAGAGAGAGAGAGTGTAGGGCTTATAGCAACATAGCCATAGTATAGCACAACTAGCACATACAAGTAAACGGCAATTAGATACGAGTAAAGGATTTTCAAATGGTAAATACAATACCTCTTGCTCTACTACTATTTATCTTATAGGGGAAAATCAAATGCCATATTAGGCAACTGTGCTACGTTTGTAGACCTACTGGTATTTGCAAATGGTTCCAGTGAGGGATCTAGATGTTTAACCTGGATGGAATCTATTTCAAAGTTCAGGAAAAACAAAAACAACTCAACCTTGTTAAAATACATCTAAATGTTCTAGGATACTAAGGCATGTAAGCATAAGCTTTGAATTTGTATAAATGACTATGAGATACTGATTCCAGACATACATGAGTAACTCTTAACTGGTTCATATACATAGACTCTTGAAAAGGTAAATTATAACACGCAGAGAATGTAAATACAATACAAACATTTTTGCAATACCTTTAAAACTAAATGAGTTTCCTATTATGAAGAACTAAAATATGCAACTTCCAATACACCTCATACATTTTCATTTCTTGTCTCTTATTGCTATCCAATGTATCCATCTTAGTAACTTCTACAGCATAATTCTCTTCCCCTTATTTTACGTTAGGTATTATCTTCAAGCCACAATGCATTGCCCACACTATAAGATTTATAAATACAATTTCCATCGACCTTACCAATATATTCCTCCTCTTTGCCTGATCTCCTAAGATGAATTTAGTTTCTAAACTATTATTCTTTTCCAATACCTTATCCTATGTACTCACTTTTGAGGACTTCCTACTGAAAAATGATGTATAAAACAATTAGCAGTCACGCTCAAGGTTTATGCTTATTACTTTTGTCCATTATAAAGTGCTGTGTTTCCTCATTCCAAAGTTTCCTGTAGTCCTCTAATATGGCTTCAATTAATTAAGTCTTTTGGATTCTCCCATCAGGGATCACCACAGCAGATCAGTAGTCTCATAATTGCCCTATTCCTTACATCATTTCCTGTCACACCATACAACCTCATTTCCCCTCACGATATCCATAAACCTACTCTTTGGCCTACTTCTCCCCCTCCCACCTGGCAGCTCCATTCTCAGCATCCTTCTCCTAACATATCCCTTATCTTGCTTCAGCACATCCCCAAATCATCTCTGTCTTGTCTCTTACACCATGTCCCTAAACCGTCCTACCTGAACTGTCCCTCTAATACATTCATTCTTTATCCTGTCCTCCAATGCGATTTACTGTAACAAAATATTTTCAGACACCAGTAGCTCATTACTACTTCTCTACTAAACAGAACTATTTTTCAGCATAAGTAGATAAATAAACTATGGCCAGTGATTACAAATCAAGGTGTTTTGGACTAAAATAGGACTGGTCAGGATAGCATGATCTTGAGACACCTCCATCCACAGTAAAGATGAGGATGAGAATGTTATTTTGTTTTCTGAAGAGTCTGTCTATTTCTAAACAAAACCATAATACCCCAATAATAAGGGGGGTGGCAGAGTCAAACAAGAACTTGACTCTGTGGGAGACAAATACAGAGGATGTGATTTGCAGTTTCCTCATTCTGCCCAATTTAGTACACTTTTCAAACATATAGGATAACACAAGAGGCATTCTTGGCCCCCTTCAGGGTAATAATCGTGAGTTTCTAAAACCTGTTGACAATCTCAGCGTATTAGACAATCAAATCAGAAGCAACTCTGCATGGCTCCTTAACAACGTTTCTTCAGTTCCATCATACATCTGCTCTTTCCTCTCACACAGCAAGTTATAACCACAAAAAACCTATCAAGTGTTCAATTTCATAACTATGCCTCTAACTTACGATCCCTCAGATTTTCTCTATTCTCCTTCTACACCACTGGCAACTGAATCATGCAAAATGATTATTTTGACTATGAAGAGAAAACATAGAGATGACACTCATCTTACCCAGTTAATTGGCTTTAGCACTTCTGATGGAAGTAAAAAATCACCTATGTTCAAATCCTTTATATATAAATGTCTATACATTGCATGTAAACTATTCCCAGTCTCCTGAATACTAAATCATACCTAGATTACTGTACTGTACCTAAACATTGCTAAATGAAGTTAAATTTCTGTAAAGTCAGTGCTGTTTGCCATAATGCAGTTTTTCAGAAAAAAAAAGGAAATTTTACTTCTTTTTTATATATTCAAACCACAAATATTCAAAACGACACTACAAGGTGTCCATGACTAACAACGGAGTTCCGTTCCTCACGTCGTATTGTGACCACATTTTCCACTTAAGTCAGAACACACCTAATAATCACAGTGGACTTCATAGGAGCAGAACTTATCACATGTTCAAGGATGTGATATTTATCCTTGATAATCGTCGCAATGGTCGAACGGCTTATACCTAGTAACCAGCCAATGTTGATGGCAGTTTCTCCCTTTTCCGAGCATTTCACTATCTCTAATTTCACTTTCAAGGACTTCTTAACAGTTTATGGATGATGAATCGTAAGCACAAAACATCGTAGGTAGAGAACCTCGTAAAACGAGGACACTCTGTATTAAAAATTGACTAGGATGAAGGATAACCGTATTTATATACTCGTAATCACTAATTGCTTGCTGTTTTTTTCCATAATCAATCATATTTATGTTATCCACATACTTTTTGTGAAACAGTTTCATTATGGAAAATGTCTGTTGTTATTGACCACTCATCTTTCCGTTACCCTAGGGCCAGCAGTTTTTCAAAACTCAAAAACTCTTCCATCACTTTCCTACAGAACACTGGCTTTTTTCTGTTGCCTTAAAAGAGAGAGTACATATTACAAAAACAAGAAGGAAAACATAAAAACCAGACTCACTCACCTTCACTTTCACAAGTTAAACCATCTGACATCAAGACAAGACCATTTGGACAGGCACATGTTATCTTCGAAGCTGATGGACTTGTTTGTGGGGCTGGTAGACACAAGTGAGTGCAGAGTCCATTGAGGGGAGTACAATAGTTTGTACCATTTGGTTGACGATAGCTGTGATATACATGAACTGTCATCGGAGTCTGCAAGTAAAAAGACATTACTTAATTAAAAATACAATACTGTTAAGTAATTAGACTATGTCATAATAGAAATTAAATACAGGGGGTCCCCAATTTACGACAGGCTGCCATTCCTGACAGCTGTTGTAACCTGAAAATCATCGTAAGTCGGAAAACACCTAAATTCGAACCTAGGTCCCCCATCAATGTTAAAAATAAATACTCTAAAACATAGAAAAATAATCTAAGTTTTTAATATAAGACATAAAAATAGAAAAACTACACTATACAGTACTGCTTACCTTTACTAGTGTAATCTAAGACATAAAAATAGTAAAAGTACATTATACAGTATTGCTTACTTTTACTCATGTGGTCGGCTTTCACACTGGAAGGGGCATTGCCAGGAATGGAGAGACAGACAGCCTCATGAGTAGGAGGAAGCTGGAGAGGCAGGTGCTTAAAAGACTGGGGCAGCTAAGTCTGGAGAGGCAAAAGAACCTGCAGCAGACAACTGGGGCAGTTGAGTCTATAGAGGCACCTGAGGTAGAGAGTACAGAATGTGCTGCTGGGGGCTCTGCCTTCAGGAAGAATTGGTCAATGTGAGCCTGAAAGGATGCCCTCTTTTTCTCATATAGTTCCTTACAACACTGCAAAGAATCAGTGCTCACTCTGGCGACCATAGTGTACCAGGCAGTGTTGGGGTCCTGAGCCTAGAGCTTTGCTAACTCTTCCTCTATCAGGGTAAAAGATTCTTCCAATTCCTTGGTTGTGAATCCCTTGGGCTCTGGGGATAGTATTTCTTCTTCATCTTCAACCATCTGCTTCTCCAGCTGATTGAGGTCCTCAGCAGATAACTCCTCTTCATGAGATTCCAGTGGCTCTTTTACATCATCAGGCTCCACCTTCAAATTAAAGAATTTCTTACTCAGGGCAAACATGTTCTTGGAGACAGCCTCAACTGTCTCCTCGAAGCCACAAAAGTCATTCACAAACTCGGGCACAGTTTCTTCCATGCTCCATTCAAGTTCGTCTGCTTAACTTCCTCCCAAGAATCAGCAATATTTTTCACACCATGAAGAGTATTGTATGACTTCCAGAACCCTTGAGAGACAAGTTCTTGTCCTTTTCAGTTGCCCTGAGAGCCATAGCGATTGTTCTTCGGAGGTAGTAAGCCTTGAAAGAGGCAAAGATCCCCTAATCCAGTGTCCAGCACTAGCAACCCCTTATGGGGCAGACCCTTGGAAGCAAAGTAGCTCTCCACTTCTGGCAAAAAATGGTTGCTGAACAAGTCTTCAAATATCTGAAGGATTATGCAAGCCTTCTTGTTCGACTTCCAGACGACCATATCAAATGCCCTTGACTGCCTTTGGATATTCTACCAAGTAAACCAATAAGGGCTTCAGCTTGCAGTCTCCAGCAGCATTAGCTCCCAAATGCAGTCAATCTCTTCTTGCTGACTTTATGGTCTAGTCTTGTCTTCTTCTCCTTGGCAATGTACGTACAAATAGGCATATGCTTCCAAAACAAGCCAGACTCATCCATGTTAAATACTTGTTCGGTACAGTAACCCTCCTAATTAATTATATCTGCTAATACAATGGGAAACTCTTTTGTTGCTTTCTCATCACCATTATCAGCTTCACCTTGCACCCTTAAGTCATGCAAATTAGAAAGACTTTTAAAACGATTAAACAAACCCCTACTAGCCACAAACTATTTACTTCACTTTCACTCCCATCCCTCTTTTCATGGCATGGAATAATCTGTTAGCCTTTTCCTGTATCAGGGATACAGTCGATGCTGGTCATCAAGCCAAAGTACTAGCAATTTCTCCATCTCGATCATAAGGCGGCTACATTGCTTAGTAATCATAGCAGACATCATAGGAGCAAAACCTTTCACATGTTCAAGGATGCAATCTTTATCCTTAATGACCATCGCCACAGTCGAATGGGCTAATCCCAGGGAACGGAAACTGTTCATAGAACTTTCCCCCTTTTCCGAGCATTTTACAATTTCAACTTTAAATTCCAAGGTCATGGCTTTCTTTTTCTTCACAAAGAGAGCAGATGAGGAAAATGACAATATGGCGGGTAAGAATAAACAGAACTGTGGTTCTGCTTTCTCTTCTAATGCCGCGTGACAATGTATTCCTTTGCAACGCTCAACAAACTATTTCACATAAAATCGTATTTACGTCTATGTGTTTGGTAATTTTGTAAATAAATTAAATGTATTCCTTCAACATGACCAAATACATAAATAAAGCCATCAAGTTTACATGTACGAATACAATTGTACTGCTAGCTGTGTATTCGTCTGCCATGCTCACAAACTGTTCAGCGTGAGCAGTTTGAATTTACCACACAAGCCAGGTTGGTCGAAAAATTGCTATATCAATAAATTATTAATTATATATTGGCCGCTGTTGCAATGGATGAAGAGAGTAAGTAGGGGATCACGTAAACTGGAGACCCCATTAATTGATATTACATGTACTTTTCTCAACAATATCTACCATACATTCAATAAAGATGTGTACATATAGTCGATAAATACATACTTTAAAAATAATATACTGTATGACCTTGTGTTTACTTACAGCATGAGAGTGGGCAATTATTTCAATATTCTCTCCAGTAAACTTATTAGCGCGAATAATAGCTTCTTTTCGCCAGTCAGTCCAGTACATTGTATCTTCAAAAACAGTTATAGAGAAAGGATGAGGCAAATATTCTGAAGAATGTAGTACGGTCTGAAAAGAGAAAAGAGCATACATTGTATACACTGTACAGTCATTCGTGAAATTATCATCATCCCTTTGAATACCGCACAACACAAAGGGTCTCAACTGGTGAAGAATAAAAAAAAAATAATAGATTTTGTCTAGAGACTACTCATAATTTCCATTTTGCAATTTTATCCAAAAAGGCTAGGTTTACAAAGTGGAGATTTTCAGAAATTAGGAAATAAGTTGTTAGAAGTATATGCTTCTGTTAGTCATGTGCAATACACTTTTTTAACTCCATTTGCTATTGTTACTATTGTTATTATTACTTTAATAATTATTATTACTATTATTATCATTATCATTATTATTATTATTATTATTACCATAAGCCACGCAAAAAGACCAGCCAGAAAGAGTCAAATACTATAGCCAGATAGCTCCAGGAGAGGGAGCATCTTGGTGAAGAAAAAGGAAAAGAGAAGATTGAAAAAAATAAGATTTTACAAAATAGTACAACTCAACATTGCATTGGTTTTTTGCTTTAATTCCTATATAATTAAAGCTACATATAAACAAAAAGCATCCCTTCATTGAAGAATGGTAAGCACGAAATAGGAATATAAAAAAGGTCGAATTAATACAATGCAAAAGGACTAAATTCAACTACTTCTGTGCATAACCATATCTAAGTAATACATTTTAAAAAGATTGAATTCATGAAAACTCCATCTACTTCTATGCATACCTAGATCTATTTAATACATTTCAGAAGATTATATTCATTGAAAACTCCAACTAGTTCTATGCATATGTAAAACACACTTTAAAGAGACTGAGTTCATATAAATTACACCTAGTTCTCGTATTACTATATCTATTTATTACATTTTAAAACCACTGAATTCATAAAAACTCCAACTAGTCTTATTCATAATTATATATAATAATAGAATTTGTTCTATGAAAGCTGCAAATAAAGCCAGAGATATTTATCTGTGCTTACCCTTCGTCCTGTTCCGTCAAAATTGCATGAGTACACAGAGTGGAATTTGGAATCTGACCAGTAAATCTTGCGCAACACCAAATCAATTGTTAGTGCATTGGGCCATCGGATATCTTGGGTCACAATGGGCTGAAATGTGAAACAATATTTAGGAAAATATTACTAATATTCTGGAAAGCTAAAAACCTGACCAAAATTATACTTTTTTTTTTTAAATGTATTACTACTAGTCCCCATTTAGGAGTGGCACAGATGGATTGAAGCAGGAAAACTAAGGCTGGATGACTTTTCTAACGCTTTGGTGTAGGCTTGAAAGCAGGTCCATCACCTTTCGGGTCAAGAATTTTGCCACTATACTATGGCAGTCCCCTAATAAAAATTGCTCATGCAATGCTGTAAATTTAAAATCTATACTAAATAGTGTATTTCCAAATAGGAATGTATTAAGCATGCATTTTAAATTTTCTTCTTATTTTGGTAATTGCAACTTGGTTGATTGACATAATGTAATATGCATAAGAAAAAATAACATATAAATATACCATGGCCACAATCAATCCCATAAGAGGGTGTCTGAGCCAGAGCACACTTTCACCAGAAGCCAAACAAGCCTTGAACACTCCTCTCTGCTACTCGGGGATAAAGGCTTGCCACAATTCGCCTCTCACTCCCCTGCTTGGGTCATCCACAGGGTAAATGGTGAAGGAATTTCTTACATGAGGCCAAATAGCTACAGAATTAGAAAAATATACCTGTCTAAATTTTCCATCCATGCCACCTCTTTCAATCATGGCTTCCTGACCCCAGTCAGTCCAAAACATCCACCCTTCAGAGGGATACACTGCAAGGGCTCTTGGTTCGTCCAACCTATCCTGTATTAAAGTTTTCCTCATGTCACCGTTAAAATCAGCCACCTAATAGAAAAGAAAAAAAATTACATTTTGCAAAAGCAGTATTTTAATGTAAATATCCGAAAAAGGACCTTGTAAAGGAGTAATCCCAGAGTGCTCTAGGGTTACAATATTTATATTTATAAGGCCAGTCCCCTAACCTAACAATAGCATGTTAGTTAAGCTTACATGAGGCTCTGGGAGATACTCATCCTTACAAGATCAACAAACACACACACACACACACACACACACACACACATATATATATATATATATATATATATATATATATATATATATATATATATATATATATATATATATATATATATATATATATATATATATATATATATATATATATATATATACACATTGGTACCTCTAGTTACGAACTTAATTTATTGCTAAACCCCGTTCATAAGCCGAAATGTTCGTAACTCGAAACAATTTTTCCACTGAAATGCAATTTAAACAAATTCATCTGCTTCCCATCCCCAGAAATACTGTATATCTTTTTGAATTTTTTATGGATATATTATAAAAATGTATAATTACACCTGTAATAGGAAACTTACATTAATAATAGAAAGAAATTCTACTCCACTAAAATAAAAAATGGTACAGTACTGTATTTATCTTTGTGGTTGATTGTTGCTGGCACACATGGATGGTGGTGGAGGAGGAGGATTACTCCTTCGAAGATGAGTCCTATTTCATAAAAACATCCGGCCACTTTTCATATAAAGGCTGTATTTCTGGTGTTTCATCTCTATGTTTTCTCTTGGAAGGTGGTTCTCTGGCTGGTACGATCCAGAGAAATCTGTCTTTTTCTTTGCAGATAAATTTTTCTAAAATGTAAAATTTTCACTGCTCTATTGCTCACAGTTTTGTCTGAGTGATGAGTCTCAATGAAAGCCTGCACATCATTCCACTTACGAAAATATTACTTTAAACTTTTCATTTGAAACCTTTACCCTCTCACCCTCCTCCTCTGCTGCTTGCTCCTCTTGGAAAGCCTTCACCTGTTCACATTTCAACTCATTCAATTCTTAGGTGGTGAGTTCTTATTTGTGGTCCTCCACCAGCTCCTCCACATCCTTCTCATTGACCTCTAAGCCCAAGCTTTTGCCAGTGGCCACAATCTCGTTAGTTATGTTAACAGCTGTCTCCTGCTTGAAGCCCTCGAAGCCACACAACCTGGCCAAAATTTCCTAATGGCAGAGTTCAATGTGTGGTAAGAGACTTCCTTCCATGCCTTGTCAATGAGGCCTATGCAGTGGAGGATATTGAAGTGGTCTTTTCAGAATTCACGCAGGGTCAAATCCGTGCCGTTGGTGACCTGGAAACACCTGGAAAAAACTCTTGTATACAGCTCCTTTAAATTTGAAATGACTTGCTGGTCCATGGGGTGAACGAGAAGAGTGGTGTTGGGAGGCAGAAATTTGACTTTTAAGATGTTGTATTTGATAGCAAGGTTTTCTTCCAAACTTAGAGGATGGGCAGGATCATTATCCATTACCAGAAGACACTTAAGGGGCAAACCTTTTGCCTAAATATATTTCTTGACAGCTGGTGCAAAAACTTCAGTCAACCATTCTATGAATAGGATACACGTTACCAAAGTCTTGATATTCGACCTCCAAATTACCGGAAGTCTAGCCTTAACACATTACTGCACTTAAAAACATGCGGATATTCAGAGTGGTAAACTAAAAGAGGTTTAATCTTGCAAATAGCGCAAAATAAAAGTGTAAGCCAGTCCTTCATTGGTTTGTGGCCAAGCAGTGCCTTCTCCTCTTGGGTTATGTACATCCTTTTAGGTATTTTATTCCAAAACAGTCCTGTTTCATCACAGTTAAAAATTTGCTGCGAGACGTAACCTTTGCTTTTGAAAAATTTAGCAAATTCCAGCACATAGGCATTCGCTGCCTTTTGGTCCAAACTAGCTGCCTCTCAATGACTAACAACACTATGAATTCCAGTGCTTTGACGAAATTTTTCAAAACAGCCTCTACTTGCTTTAAATCCGTGAATTTTAACACCAAGAGCACTCGGAATTTTCACTACTAAATCATGATGTATCTGTAGAGCCTTCCAGCATATTATAGCCTCACTAAAACTATCTCCAACAAGATACTTTTTTATTTATCCAAACTAACAATTTTTTTTACCTCTTCTATGATCTGAGACCTATGCCTCATTAAAATAGTAACTCCTTTAACCACGTCAGCCACCTTTAAGACCTCTTTATTCTTTAAAATAGTACAGATGGTCGATTTCGCCATGTTATACTGTGTAGCAATATCAGAAACACGGACACCGTTCTCATGTTTAGCTATTATTTCTTTTTCCGTTTCCACTGCTTAGGGTTTTAATCACCACTATCGCTAACACTTCATTTTCTTAGGAGTCATAATGAGGGTTAGCTTAAAGTAAAATGTAAACCCAATGGAAATTTAGAATGAGAGAACAATGAACGAACCTCACAATGCAGCAATCTATGCAGAACTGAGAGCAAACACAAGGTTGCCTAGGCGTATGTGCATGTGATTACCTAATGGTGATTACCTAATTGTGTTTACGGGAAAGGGCCCAAAGCTCGTATCTTCCCGTCTCCTGATCGGTTCCATTTTATAATTAGTGATACTTATCATACCTGTCCTTAAAACTATGGATTGAGATAGCATTAACTACCTCCTCGCTTAGCCAATTCCAATTATCAACTACTCTTACACTGAAAAAGTATTTCCTTACATCCTGCAAAGAAGTTTTCTTACGAAGCTTCAAACTATGACCTCTAGTTCTAGAGCCAGCCATATCAAAATATCGATCCCTATCCACTCTATCATAACCATGTGTATAGGCATTTGTACCTCGAGACTTGTTCGTGGGTCGATGCAAAATTTGTTCATAAATTGCATTGTAGGTTGATTTGTTCATGGGTGGGAGCGTTCGTAGGTGGAAGTTTCACAGTGTGTGTGTATATGTAGGTGTGTGTGTGTAATTACCTACTTGTAATTACCTAATTGTGCTTATGGGAAAAAGCCCCAAGCTGGTAACTTCCCATCTCCTGGTCGGTTCCATTTTGTACTTAGTGATACTTATCGTACTTGTTCTTAAAACTATGGATTGAGTTAGCATTAACTACCTCCTCGCTTAGCAAATTCCAATTATCAAGTACTCTTACACTAAAAACCT
>JAXCGZ010000618.1:25000-52147 GCA_037179515.1 Halocaridina rubra
TAATGTAATAGTATAGTACAGTAATGTAATATGTACATTAATGCATGGGAAGACAATGGGTAGGTTTCTGTTCATATCTGTGTTTGTAACTCGGTTGTATATATATATAATATATATATATATATATATATATATAATATATATATATATATATATATATATATATATATATATATATATACTATATATATATATATATATATATATATATATATATATATATATATATATACACAGTATATATATATATATATATATATATATATATATATATATATATATATATATATATATATATATATATATATATATATATATATATATATATATATATCAGTATATATACACAGTATATATATATATAATATATATATATATATATATATATATATATATATATATATATATATATATATATATATATATATATATATATATATATATACACAGTATATATATATATATATTATATATATATATATATATATATATATATATATATATATATATATATATATATATATATATATATATATATATATATATATATATATATCTTGTAAAGAAGAGTAACTCCAGGGTGCTCTTGGGTTATTTATATTGCTTAGGCAAGCCACCAAACCAAACTTAATCATTTACTGGATTACTGAACTTTACAAGATCCCAAAGTTTAAAGCCACATATCTTGTGAAGCAACATACACTCCTGATTGGTATATTAACCTGCCAAGAAATGTAAAAAAAAACATTCATAGCAATGAAAGACACACCTCTATGGTGTCAGTATCAGTGTTAGTCCAATAAATATGGTTGTAAAGCCAATCCACTGCTAATCCATCAACAGTAGTCACGTCTTGATCAACAACGATGACTTTTTTGCTGCCTTCGTCAATGGGGGCTCTGGAATGCACAAAAAGTATAATTCTTAATATATCAAAATAATTTTTATTTATAATATGATACAATACTATATACAAAAGCTATCATCCTCCTTATATAAGAGAGTTATGTCAAAAACCTGCCTTTTTCAGGGAGGAAAATAATAAGTAAGGAATGCCCATTTAGCAACTTTTATGACACAAAGGGGAACAAAAAGGAGGTATTCTTACTCCTTCATCATGAGGACAACTAACACTAACTGTAGAGTACATCAAGCTGTATGACATGCGGATGGTTTTATGATATCAATCTGTAGGTCCTACTTTTATATATATATTAAATGGGGACCACAGTAGCATAGTGGTATGAGCGCTTGATATGGGAAGTGACAAACATGAGTTTGTACCCACCATAAGGCCTTAGGAAGGGCATCCAACCTACTAGCTGTCTGTCTCCACCCCATTTGAATGGGGATCAACAAAGAAACATATAATGGTAAACAAACTATTACATGTATTAAAAAATGCAGGAATTTCATAGCTGGAGAAAGGGAAAAAGGACGATTTGTAAAGTGGCATTAAAAATCTGTTTCTTTAGAGGCACACGAACAATGTAAATATGATTATCTGCCTATGAAGAAAGAACAGGAAACAACAGAGCTTATGAGTATATTTATGTACTCATCTTCAGAGGTAACTAATAAGTACATAAATACTGCTATAGGTGCGAGGGTACTACATTGCTTCCAGTTTTCCCTTTGTAGTCAAAAACTCACAGTGGAAAAAAAAAAAAAAATAAAATAAAATAAAATAAAAAAAAAAAAAAATAAAAAAAAAAAAAAAAAAATATATATATATATATATATATATATATATATATATATATATATATATATATATATATATATATATATATATATATATATATGTATTTAAACATATACCCCCTGAGGAAGGGGGAAAGAATACTTCCTCCGTGTTCCCTGCATGCCGTAAGAGTCGACTAAATGGGGCAGAGCGAGGGGACTGGGAATCTTCTTCTCTGTATTTTCTCTTCCCATAGAGTCAGAGAATTTTGTCTTGACTCAGCCACTCCCCTTATAAGGGGAAAATAGCTCATGTATATAGATAGATATAAACAAATATGTCTAAATATATGACAACCAAATTAATCATCATTTACAACTGTTACTCATGACTGAAAAATATTAAACATAAAAAAAAACTTACTTGTAAATACATTTATCACGAACATCTGTCCAGAATATCATTCCAGTTTTAAAGACAAAGTCAAGGGCTGTTGATCCTTGTGTCTCATTCACAATTGCCGTAATCTGAAAAAGATTAAATGGTTAGAGCATAGAAGTATATAATACAAAGACAAGAATAATAACATACATTGACAGAACATCCCCTTTGAAAGGAGTGGCCGAGTCAAAGCACACTTGCTAAATAGAAGCAAATTTAGTCAATAATTTCTCTTAGCTCCTTGGGGATAATGGGCAACCACGGTTTCTACCACCACTACCACATTTCTTGGGTCACCCACAGTGTAACACAGTGTAAATGAGCATATATGTTTTGCCGTGAACCACAAAGTGGAAATATATATAAAATGCAAACAGAAGTTGAGAACAATTATATATGTATTTTCATTTGTAACAGGAATTATAAGTCATACTAAGAAAGAAGTTTAGGGGTACAAAGAGAGTAGAAGTACAAATAATAAAATTAAGTTCTTGATAATACATTGCAACTGAATCATACCTCTTGATGGTCAAGTGATATTTTTCGTATATCAGAGAAATGTGCAAAGAGCAGTGAGGCGTGTCCTTCCATGGCCTTACAATGGCGGTGATCGTGAGGATCTCTAGCATATCCATCGACACATTCGCATTTGAAATTGCCTTTAAGATTAATGCACACTTGAGAGCAAATACCTGGTTCTATACACTCATCAATATCTGAAATATAAGAAAATATTCATATATACATACATACACATAAACCATAATCCCCTTTATAAGGGCTGAGTGAAAGTAAAAACTTGACTCCTTGCAGCAGAAAAATACAAAGTAGGGGATACCCAGTCCCCATGCTCTACCCCAATAAGTCAACAACAGTGGAAAAAGAGGAGGAATTCTTGCCCCCCTTCAGGGAGAATAAGAAAATCTGTTACAGTATTTAACAAAACATAACATAATGCATTCTTCACATTCAATTCTAGCCGAGTCATTGAAACCCCAAAACACTTGACCATTAGTTTTAAAAAATTATAGAAAACATAAAATGTTTCAAAGTTACAGTAATACTGCAAAAAGTATTCTGTGTATTTTCTAATAAGAATACAGTCAATTTACATTAAACATTTCAGTTGTGCTTTGCAAATCATGTTTATATATTAAGAGGAAAATGAACAAGGCAATGATGAGAAACAAGAGAGGCAAATCTCCTATATACAGGGTGAATTTCATCAAATTCAACTTTTTCATAAAACTATATCAAGCTATATACAAAAGCAATAGTCCCCCTTATAAGGGGGCAGGCTGAGTCAAAGCAAAAAAACTTGACTCTTTGTGGGAGGAATATATAAAGGAGGGGATTCCTATTCCCATCACTTTGCCTCATTCAACAGACTTTCATGACATGCAGGGGGGCACAGAGAAGATATTCTAGGCAATACCACAAGGGGAAAAAAAATATGAAAATATACAGAATCAAAATGAAGAAATATCTCTTGGGTCATGTAAAGATAAGTGACCCTAGAACTCCATGTAAAGTTATATAACTCCAAAAATTTTTGTAAGGACAGGTTAGACTAGGTTAGTTAACCTCCGTAAATATGAGAAATCCAAAAGCACCCTGGGGTTACACTTCTTTATAATATCGTATTATATTGCTTGGATCAATAAATCACTTACAAGAAGTTTGAGCATCCAATCAAATGAGATGTAAGTCCTTTAAGAGCAGTTTTTATTTAAATCAAACATGCATATAAATATTATGATACGCAAAGTATAGGGAAATCATATACAGACACTCCCCAACTTATGAACGAGTTAGGTTCCAGGAATCCATTCGCAAGTTGCACTTTGGTAAAAAAAAAAAAAAAAAAAAAAAAAAAAAAAAAAAAAAAAAAAAAAAAAAAGAGAGAGAGAGAGAGAGAGAGAGAGAGAGAGAGAGAGAGAGAGAGAGAGAGAGAGAGAGAGAGAGAGAGAGAGAGAGAGAGAGAGAGAGAGAGAGAGAGAGAGAGAGAGAGAAACATAAAACCACATACATATGCAGTGCTGTACAATACTTAGGCTAAAGACACTTAACTACTACATAAAACAAAGTATACAGTATTAATGAGTTTTAAGAGTGCAATAATAAAATTTAATAATACAATACAGTACAGTAATACATACACTGATACATGGGTAGATAATGGGTAGGTTTTTGTTCGTATCTGTGAATGTTCATAACCCGGTTGTTTGTAAATAGGGGAGCTTCTGTATGTCAGAAAAAGTAAAAGAAATTTCCATAAAAATCTTGGAGAGCTACCTGTGTATATAACATTTTACGTAATCAGTGTTGCATTTTTCCTATAATTACCAACAAAGGCTTAAATACCGTATCAGGTATTCATGGCAGCTCAGTGAAGGAGTGCGTGAGTCAGGAAGCGACTAAAGCACATTAAATTCCACCATGGGGCATAAAGATGAGCATTCTCCCTTAATTCCCCAAGCTCCAAAATATCTGTGTCCACTCCCACTCAAATGGGGACTAACTGTCATATAAAATGGTGCATAGTAAAGAAAAACATGGCAGCAGATAATGATGTGGCTTTACATACAATAGAGCTATGTTTAATATTTATTCACATTTTCATAAGCCTATAGAAAAAAAAAAGTTAAAGTACTTTATTAAAAGAAGTGGGGGCCACAATAGCTCAGAGATAGAGTGTGCAAGCCAGGAGGCGACTAACTCAGGTCCGATCCCATCCTGGGGCATTAGAAAAGGAATCCAGCCTTCAATTTCCCCCCTTAAACATGTCTGTGTCCACCCCAATTCAAATGGGGACTCATTGTGATACATAAATAGATGCACATAATTCACTCAAAGAACTACACTGCTTCTTACCTTCACACTGAGTTCCATTGATCAGCATATAACCCTTTTTGCATTTACAAAAATGTCCGGCACGAGTGTCAACACACATCTGAGCACAACCACCATTATTATCTAAGCATTCATTCTTATCACAGCTGCCGTCTTCTGGTTCATCTGCTTTACTTTCACAGTCGTAATTACCATTACACACTAACTCCATCGAAATGCATCGTTCTCCACAGTTAAATTCAGTTTCTTTATCACAAATGGGATCTGAATTGATAAAAAATACAGAGAAGTTAATTCCAATGCTGTTAAGCAATGAAAAACACATTTTTAAAACCAAAGAATGATGTAACCACTCTTTACAAATGCTATAAAAAAATTTGGATTTTCTAAAGGTGAGTAACCCCCAAAACCCCAAGTAAAGTTAAATAAACCTTTATATGGTTGGGTTAGCTTACGTTAAAGGTGAAAAGTCTTTAATGGAAGAAAGAGGCAAGGGACAGTGACAGCACAGAGCTCAACCAAATACCCACCATACAGCTAGGGCCTATGCTCCCTCTCCAATTACATGGACCCAGTAATCTATAGGTAATGGCTGAATAATTGGGTAGACCTATACGAAAACACTAACCTTATCAATTGCCAAATTTAATAGGTAATGAAAGGATAGGTTAGGTGACTTGTCTTGTAAATAAAGTACTGTATTTATAACTCTGGAGCACCCCGGGTTACTCTTCTTTACAATATGGAAATGATATTACCAAATCCCAGGATCATCCATAATACTTACCACAACCTGCTTCATCCGATCCATCAGCACATTCTGTAAATCCATTGCATCGTAGATGTTCCTCAATACAAGTCTGATCACCACACATAAAAGAGTTCTTACTGCAAGGGTGAGGGCAATGTTCTTCACTCTCGTCGTCCTCTTCAGGACAGTCAGCATCTTTGTCGCAAAGCCAGTCTAGGCGAATGCACTGGAAGCCTCCAGCGCACATGTATTCATCTGCTCGACAGGTATTATTGGGACATTTCTGAAAGAGCAGACGAAATTCGAAAAATGAAAGTTAAATTCCAAAAAAATGTGAGTAGGATTTGTTTTCCTAATCCATGACATCAGGAGGATATTTTAAAAAGATACGTAAATTATTTGATAATAAAAAAATCTTTAATCTTGGTGGCACATAAAAATTAATTGGCAAACATTATCTTCAAGGATTATATAGTTTTTAAATCTGATAAGTTGTTAACATAATTACTTAACAGTATATTTACAGCGCAATACAGTATTCTGTTAATTCGAATATGAAGTGTAATTATGTAAAACAAGGTTCCTCTTGATTAAAGTAAAGTGATCTGGAAAGATATTTACATCAAATTTTTGCGTAAGTCAAGCATGCATATTATCTACATTTAATTGTATAAACACTAGGCCTTGAAACTGTTGGATAAAAGTACTAACAACAGTACAGTACTCAAATTCATAATGTCTTACCATGTATATGGCATAATAAAGGCAGTATATGCTATATAAGCAAATATAATTGAGGCAATCGTACATGTGAACAAGGGAATATTCACAAATATTTATATGGCTTATGTGAGGGCTTAGCTTGAAGATACAGCACCCTTCGGGAATTTGCACTTGAAAATACAAACATGAGAAAGTTCAAAGACATGCTACAAAGCTGGTAACAGTGATCTATAATCTCAGTTATGCTGAAAGGCTCAAGGATTTAGACTTACCATCATTTGAAGTCAGAAAAAAGGAGGGATATGAAACCAGTTTTAAATTCCTCCAAGATTTTAACTGTGTGAATAGTACTAAAGGTCATAATCTGAAGCTTCGTAAGACAGCTTCTTTGCAGAATGTAAGGAAGTACTTTTTAATGAATGAATACTTGGCAATTGAAAATCAATGAGAAAAAACAGACATTATATGCTTAATGCATTCATAGTTCAAGGAAAACTATGATAAGCATAAGCAAATATATGAAAACAACCAGGAAACAGGGAGTTATGAGCAAAGTGCTCTTATCTATTAGCACAATCAAGTAAATGCTACTATGCTATTCCTTAAAAGTGTTTTAAAAAAGCTTTTACCGAAGTGCATATATATGCTATGCAAGGCATTTAGGATAAAATTTTTCACATATACAAACAAACCATATATAAGAATCTAAAAGCTAAAATTTTGCAGATATCATAATAAAATCCTAACTGAACTACAGAGATTTATTCTCCTGTATTTCAAACAACTAATATCAAGGGACTGCAGTAAGACATTGGTTAAGAGTGATAGGCTCTTGAAGAAACTAACAATCAAATAAGATTACCACAGTGTGTTAGGAATAGGCATCCAGTCTTAATTTCCGAGCTCCAATCTGTCTGTGCCTACCATCAATATGGATATTAATAGGGACACATAAAATGGCAAAGAACCTAAACACCGTATTTATAACCTTGGATAAGCAGTTTATCCCACAATCCTCAGAGTTACTCTGAAGGGTTCTTGCTTAATTACCCTGTGAGTGACCAAAGCAGGGTGGTGGGAGCTATGGGTGGTAGCAACTTATCCTAAGAAGCTGAGAGGAGTGCTTGAGGTATATTAGCTTCTGGTGACTGTGTGTGCTTTGACTCCCCCACTCCCCTTACAAAGGGTATTGCAACCATGGTATATATATGTATGTATCTATTCTAAAGGCATACAATTTTGATAACCTACATTACAAATTAATGTGGAAAGACTTAATAAAGACATTTTTTAATCCCAAAGTTCTATGCTTGCCATTTTATATTTCACTATTCATCCCCATTATGGGGATGGACACAAAGTTGAAGCTGGGGAATTAGGGCTGAATGCCTTTCCTAGTTCCTCCCTTGGTGGGCATGATTGTGGGTGTGTCACCTCCCGAGTTGAGTACTCTAACCACAGCGCTACTGCAGTCCCCTTTAACCCCTAAGTTCTATGCGGTTGAAAAACTATAAACATTTCAAAACTACATATTCATATGTAAGGAAAGATGCAAGGAAGGCAATTTGATAAATGAATTTCAATTTAAATATCGTGCTACACAACAAAACAAGAGCTAAAGGGCATTTATTTATGCATGCTTAACTAGATACCTATAAAAATAATTGAAAATACTCTTCTCTTTCCATGAAATTCTGTGTGGAAATATCTCCAAAGCATTTTTCTAAGCTAATAAGTATGTGTCTATGTGTATCATCAATTATGTAAAATACGAACAGTACAGACTTTCCCAAATTTATGAACGAGTTAGCTTCCAGAAGTCTGTTCATAAGTAGAATTATTTGTGAGTTGTGTACTGCACATACATACATATGCAATACTGTATAATAAATAAAATAAAAAGTAAACAGCATTATTGAATTTTAATACAATAATAATAATGAAATTTTACAGTACAGCACAGTATCACATACATTAATACATGGGTTGATGATGGGTAGGTTTATGTTCCAATCTGTTAATGTTCATAACTCAGTTGTTCGTGAGTAAGGGAGTTTCTGTTATCAGTTTCTTAGTAGCTATGAGCAACTTCAATTGTACATACAAAAATGAAGTGTTGATCATCAAAATTTAAAAAAGAAGGAAGAGCTATTCAATATATTTGGGGATAATAATTCTCTCTAATATCTATTCTAATATCATAGGTCAAGAATACAGACTACTTCTAAACTTGAACAATTTTAGAGGTGGAAAAAAATATTTACAATACTACAAATAACATTTCTGGACGCGCTACATACAAGGAAAAAATATTCCCAAAATTTCACTGATATACTGTATGTTGTCAGATAATTCTAAAGATTCTTAATAAGCAAACTGAGTAAAATGCAGAATAAATTTCTACTGAAAGTTCAATTCTCTTATAATCATAGATTTAAAATTTTTTTAAACTATAATAAAGTCATCTCAAAAGATCAAATGCGTCCATAAAGAACACTTAGCATTCAGAATGCTGCTGCAGGAAAGTATTTCACAAAGTTGAAGGTCTACAATGAATGGCAGAGGCAAGGATCAATGACAGCAAAGACCCTGACTATATACCTTCTATAAATAGCCAGGGCTCTAGCCCCCTCTTCAATTACATGAACTCAGTGATCTCTAAGCAATGGTAGAATAATCACTGACCCCCAAATTAATTGGCCAGTTTAAACAATGATGACATGAGACAATGAAAGTAAAACCATCCCCAGGTCAGGATCAAACACGTGGCCAGTATATTAGCATCCCCTGATGCTGCGACATAATACCTCTAAAAGTTATGAATTGACATAGATCCCGTACAAATTTTAATTAATGTAGTACACTTCTTATGCTCTCATCTGCTTTTATAACATAGGACAGTCAAACCCAAGACATGATCCCAGGTACTTGGGTCCTCCCCCAGCTGTATCACTGTCACTCCCCGATCCCCTAAATAAATATTTCAGAGTTGCCAGCAAACTTGTCCCATGCCTGAGATCAATAAGAATTAAATCCTTAAGTTAATATCAACATAGTGGTGAGCAATATATTGAGTGGATCAGACTGTGTAGCTCTACAATTGGGAAGCACCTGCACCTGTCTACTGTGTTCATACTGTAATATCTCTACTCCACAAAATAAAGACCCATCATGTATACTGGAAGTGCACACATTGAAATATTATTCTCTCCATACAAAATATGTAGTACCATGAATCTGTTTAAAGAGAGTCATGTAAATACTGTATATATGATTATTTTAACTACATAGGGTAAACAGGATATAATAGAGTACTATAGAGCTTACAAATATATTAATCTGCCTCTGAAGATTAGTAAATAAATAATCCCGTAAGCACTACAGTGCTCTGATGTTTCCTAGTTTTTCCTTTTGTAGTCAAAATAATCATATAGTGCCACATATTTACCTTTAATTTGGTATGAGGAGTATAAGACAACACCCTAGGTACATAATATCAATGAATGTGCAATATATTTTACTATCTACAGTGACATGCAACAGGGAGGTGAGGCAAGGGGTACTTATAAAGGTATCTGGACAACTGCCTGATTGACAAGTGCCTGACGGGCAACTGCCTGACTGTTAACTTCCCAATGGACAATTGCCTGACAATGACAACTGCTCAATGGACAACTGCCCAAGGTTTGGTTATGATGGGTAATGTTAAATAAAAAGTCGAATAGTTTACTGTTAGGCAGTTGTCACTATTGGGCAATTGTCTGTCTGGCATTTGGCATACGGGCAGATGACCTAAACCACCTATAGAGTGCATTCAGTGGATGAAAAAACCATACTTTCATTGAGGACACATTTTCTAAGTAGTCAAGTACAGTATATATGTACAAATTTCCTTTTTAACTTTAGAGACACCTCAAGACTTAATTTCTCTTACGTGCTCGTCACTGCCGTTGAAACAATCGTTTTCACCATCACATCGCCACTCTTTCTTTATGCACTTTCCGTCATCACACTGAATCTACGTGACAAAAAAAAGACAAAAAAAAGAGAAAAACATGGTTGATGAAAGCAAACACACACAAATAAGGTTAGGCTACAAGGCTACTATTTTTTCCCTCATAGCAAGAGAGTCTTACATGTTCATCAGATCCATCGATGCAGTCCTTGTTGCCATCACAAAGGAGGCTTCGGTCTATGCAAGAATCATCTGGGCATGCCACCTGTAGGGTGCAGGCTTTAATATACAAAGCAAAAGAAAGTTGCATCCTAAACAAAAACTTCTTTTATAAATATGATTTTATGACCTACTGAAGAATGGGCTTCATTTCTAGCAGAATTAAAAATTTCATAACAAATGCTATGAATAAGATTTTATAACTTGCTGAAAAATGGGTTTTATCTCTATCAGTGCTGGAATTTTCATAATTTCTGTGACTAAGATTTCATAACCTGCTGAAAAGTAAGTTTCATTTCCATCAATAGTGAATTTCTATCTGTGCATCTTGACAATTAGATAAATTAGATTCCAAGAACTAATTTATCTAGTTATACACATAAGCCATACTCCCACTTATAAGGGAAGTGGATGAATCAAAGAAAAAAACAGACTGTGGAGGGAAAATACAAAGGAGGGGATTCCCAGTTCCCTGTCTCTGCCCCATTTAGTCGACTTTTACAAAGTGCAGGGAAACACAGGAGTTATTAAAATACTGAAAAGTAGATTTTTTACGTAACTATAATCTTGTACTAATCATAAACAAATGCAAATTAGTAATCCTAACAAAGGTCGAAAAAAATCTTTAAAAAAATCTAATATGTGTCATAAATGCTAAATAATTTAACATTTCACTTTATATCAAGTATGTCTTATCATCTGTTAGAATAAATTATTATTAGCGCTTGACTTGCTAAGTGATAATTCCATGCTCAAGCTTACCATAGGATGTTAGAAACACTATCTATCCTTGATTCCCCAGCTTCAGCTATCTGTGCCTACCCCTACATGAAAGGGAACTAATTATGACGCATGAAATGGCAAACAACATCCACAGAAATAAGTAGAATACCTGGATATCATCATAAACATCAAAGAATTTTCTATTTACACCTAGTTCTTGGAATAACGTGAAGAGAGGTTCTCAGAAGTGCCGCGTATTGTAATGTCCACGTAATTTAATGAGTCACTTTCCATAAGAAAGAATGATAATGGGCATAGATACGTTCCACAACCGTCCATAGACACACTTTACCAAAGATATAAGATAAGTAAAACATATTTTATAAGTACATAACAAAGCAGAAAGACCTGCAGTTATGTACATTAACATGCAAATAGTGTACAGTATAAAAGATATACAGATTTACTATACAGTAAACAAATTAATGCACTCTATAATGCGGTGGGCAACAGGCATACACTGGGACGTGCATGGTGGCGGTGAGCACGAGGATGAAAATGTTTTGCCTCCTCCGTATCAGCCGATGCACCCTCGCATGCTATTTCCCTGACGATATTATATCGCAAGCTTGTTTGCTGTTTGTTTTTAATGCTTTTTTTCAATTCTCTTCATAATATTTGATTGCATTAAGCGGTAGAAGAGGAGGAGGATGTGGGAGAACGAACCTCTATCTGCAAACGTTTTGGCGCTTCTGTATCAGCTGATGCACCCTCGCAAGCTATTTCCCAGACGATATTATATCAAAAGTTTGTTTGCGGTTTGTTCTTAATGCTTGTTTTCAATTCTCTTCATAATATTCGATCACATTAAGTGGTAGAGGAGGAGGAGGAGGATGCGGGAGAATGAACCTCTATCTGCAAACGTTTTGCTGCCTCCGTATCAGCTGATGCACCCTCGCACGCTATTTCCCTGACAATATTATATAGCAAGTTTGTTTTTTGTTTGTTTTTAATGCTTTTTTTCCACTGTCTTCATAATATCTGATCGCATTAAGCGGTAGAAGAGGAGGAGGATGTGGGAGAACGAACCTCTATCTGCAAATGTTTTGGCACTTCTGTATCAGCTGATGCACCCTCACAAGCTATTTCCCTGACGATATTATATCAAAAGTTTGTTTGCTGTTTGTTCTTAATGCTTTTTTTTAATTCTCTTCATAATATTCGATCGCATTACGTGGTAGAAGAGGAGGAGGATGCGGAAGAAAGAACCTCTATCTGCAAACGTTTTGCCGCTTCCGTATCAGCTAACGCACCCTCGCATGCTATTTCCCTGACGATATTATATCGAAAGTTAGTTTGCGGTTTGTTTTTAATGCTTTTTTCAATTCTCTTCATAATATTCGATCGCATTAAGCAGTAGAAGAGGAGCAGGATGTGGGAAAACGAACCTCTATCTGCAAACGTTTTGGCGCTTCCGTATCAGCTGATGCACCCTCGCACGCTATTTCCCTGTTGATATTATATTGAAAGTTTGTTTGCTGTTTGTTCTTAATGCTTTTTTTCAATTCTCTTCATAATATTTAATTGCATTAAGTGGTAGAAGAGGAGGAGGATGCAGGAGAACGAACCTCTATCTGCAACGTTTTGCTGCCTCCGTATCAGATGATGCACTCTCACATGCTATTTCCCTGACGATATTATATCGCAAGTTTGTTTGTTGTTTGATCTTAATGCTTTTTTTTACATTATCTTCATAATATCCGATCGCATTAAGCGGTAGAAGAGGAGGAGCATGGAGGAAAAGTGCCTCCGAGGCGGTCGAATATTTACTAGAATAAAAAAAAAAAAAAAAATCAAATTTTTTTGCATGGGCGTTATTTGCAAATTTCCTATTTATTTACTATTATTTCTTAGGGGAGTTATTCCAATTTCGTGGATTATAAACACGCGTAAAAAGTTAACTAGGTGTATAAGGAACAAAAGTGGCCCTACTAACTCTAATCCTACCTACCCGGATCAACTGAAGAATCCCCCCCCCAAAGTACCCAACTGAAGAATTCCCCCCCAAACTGAGATCAACTGAAGTGTCTCCCCCCCAGAGTGCCCGGCGTAACAATTTCAGAGAGAAAGTAGAGATGGGGAGTGTTGTGACATGTAAGATGGGAAGGGCTGGAGAAATGTGTTAGGTTAGGTTAAATCTGTCTGTTTATCTACTTTTGAATATATGGATGGATGGATGACTTTCAATTACGAAATAAAGACCTAACCCAAGCAAACCTAACCTAATCTAACCACACCTAAACAGACACAGCACTGAAGAATTTCCCCCTCCAACTCAGATCAACTGAAAAATCTCTCCCCTGGGTGGGTCTGGGGGGAGATTTTTCAGTTGATCCACCGTCCCTAAGTAATATGTTCACATTTTGCAACTTGCAAATGTCCACCAACTTTAGAAAAATCATAATGTAACTTGCATATGTCTACTGATTTAAGAATATTAACCAAAGGGAAAAAGGGCATCACATTAATGTCATTGTTTTTCCAGGTTACATTGATAGCAATAAATTGGATAAATAAAATCGAGAAGCTATAAAATAAGGCTGAGAATGTACAAGATTCCATGGAAAACACCCGAAGGAGCAAAACAATAAAGCATGAGATGGTCAGACATACATTTAATAGAGAATTCATGTATCAAAAAAATCGGTCTCACCATGAGGCTGCTGTAGACAACCGTTAATCAATACAGTTCATATTAGTGCAAATAATTGGTCTCAGAATGAGGATGTTGTAGATGGTCGTTAACTCACTGAAGACCTCATATTAGTGGCAACAAATCAGTCTCACATTGGAGCTGTTGTAGATAATTGTTAAGTCATTGGAGAGTTCATGTAAATGTCAACAAATCGGTCTCAAAATGAGGTTGTTGTATATGGTTATCAAGTCATTAGAGTTCATATATGTGTCAACAAACAGTCTCATAAGGAGCATGTTGTAGACGGTTATCAAGCAATTGGAAAGTTCATATTAGTGTCAACATAAAGGCCTCACAATGACACTGTTGTAGGCAGTCGCTAAATCAATGAAGACTTTATATTAGTGTCATCAAATGACTCACAATGAGGCTGTTGTAGAAGGTTGTTAAGTCATTGCAGAGTTCATATCAAGTGTCAACAAAGCTGTCTCACAATGAGGCTGTTGTAAAAGGTTGTTAAGTCATTGCAGAGTTCATATTAAGTGTCAATAAAACTGTCTCACAATGAGGCTGTTGTAGACGTTAATATCATAAAGGAAAATGAATTAAATGATACAAATACCTACGAGCAAATTTCAAAAGCTCTTGAAGGACTACAAAAGGCAGTTCGATGAGAGGAGGTAAACTGACAAAAGAAATTGGTGACGAAAACATAGGTTATTGGACATTTTTAAAAAGAAATACCCAGTAAGTTGTGTTGCCAATACTTGTTCCAGAATGAAAATTATTATCATTTACCAACCAATCAGCAAGGAAAATCATAGCAACTTTGTCAATACCCCTTGTAAAGGTAACATAGCATACTATTTCTTACACATTCTAGCTCTTACTATAGGGATTCAAACTTGGGACCTGCAGAACATGAGTCCACAGGTTAGTGCACTAAGCCACAGAGGTCTACTATAGAACTCTATGGATAATTGCACCAAGCTGTGGACTCTTATACTTTACAACCCAGGTTTGAACCCTGACAGTGAGAGGTAAAATACTGTATTTGGATATATTTAAAAATGTGTAATTGCACTGCATTGCTATATAGAATACAGTTGCACATACATCTAGAGAGAGATTGAATACCTATATTTGAAGAGAAGACATAATATTCATAGAGTTACACCAACCTCACTTGGTAGACACGTTCTATTAGGGCAATCCATTTCATCTGATAAATCTCCCTCACCACAGTCGTTGTCCCCATCACACTGCCAGAGTTTAGAAATACATTTGCCAGACATACAGGTAAATTGTTCGGAGGTGCAAGTTGCATCTGAAACATTAAAAAAAGTTTTAACTTCACAAATGATAGCTGCACTGCAAGAGTCAGTATTTCATATTTATGTCTCGCACTGCTAGGATTTAAGGGGGCTGCTGTAGCTCAGTGCTAGAGTGAGCATGGAGAGCGATTAACGTGGGTTCCAGACCACCGCAGGGCATAGATAGGAACAGCTAGCCTGGATTCCCCAGCTCCAACAAGTCGGTGTCCACCACCATTTGAATGAGGACTAAGTGTGACACAAAAAAATAAACTGACATGATTTAAACCTGGGGCCCATAGTGTGTGAGCGGGACTACACAGGACCAAGGTCGAATCCCCACAGTAGAAAATAGAATTATGGAATTACTGATATATAATAAGATGTATTTACTATATTGTATAACCAAAACTCCAAGCCAATATGGGCATCACGTAGATTAAATGCCAAAATGCAAGTTTTATAATGACTTACAGACACAGAAAATAGCCATACCTTCAAATGCGTAGACGATCAAAATAATATTGACAAGGCATACATAACAATAACATTCAACGTAATAAGTATCTTTTATCTATCTAGCTTAGTGTTTCATTACTTTTCTTGAATGTCAATAATCTAAATTATATATAAGAGGCAAGCAATGAATATTAATTTGTCGAATAATGCTATAACAAAAAAAATAAAACAATAAGAAGCATGAGGAAAGGTGAGACACACTGACAATTGTTGGAACAGAACATAATATATAAGAAATTTTATTCAAAAAATGTAGAAGAAAATCAATTTATATTATTTAATTTACAGAATACAAACGCAATTTAACTTAATATATGCACAAATAAAATGCTTTGCAATAAGGAATTAATTCTTTTATTACATCTTGACGAATTCATTGGAAATGCTACTACTAATACTGTTGCTGCTGCTGCTAATAATAATAATAATAATAATAATAATATAATAATAATAATAATAATAATAAAGAATCAGCTGATATCTTACTGCATGATTTTTCGTCGGATCCATCATCGCAGTCGGGTGATCCATCGCACACCCAATTAAGAGGAATGCAGTTGGATTTGTTGCCTCGATTATGACAGGTGAATTCGTCTGCTTTGCATTCTAAGTGATCTATAAACAAATGAGAAAGTAAAAAAAAAAACAAAGGATGATTTGTGCATGCATTACTGTTAATAAAACAACACACAGTTTTCAAAAATCAATACGAAGATAATGAAGGTAGGACAACTGCACCTTATGGAAATTTCCCCTTGGGATGGTTGTGCATTTGGACAATTGCCCCTAATTTAATCTTATTTAACCTAATCTAACTTTCATTATCAAATAAACATATTGTTATAAGTGAAAGATGAATAATTTTCTGTCCCTGGCCAGGATTCAGATTCGAACCTTGGACACATAATCATTTCCTAGCTCCATCAGTTTGATGAGAGTATTCTCTCCTCTCTTATGCCCTCCGTTGTGCAGTTGGTGGTACCTTGGCACACACATGATGTGTAATACCTTTGAATATCGGACAGAGGCAAACCTATATTTTCTCTTTTCTCTTATAAAAATGTCTTTATAAGATCAATATATATATATATATATATATATATATATATATATATATATATATATATATATATATATATATATATATATATATAGATATATAAAATATATAATATATATATATATATATATATATATATATATATATATATATATATATATATATATATATATATATATATATATATATATATATATATATATATATATATAATATAATATATATATATATATATATATATATATATATATATATATATATATATATATATATATATATATAATATATATATATATATAATATATATATATATATATATATATATATATATATATATATATATATATATATATAATATATATATATATATATAATATATATATATATATATATATATATATATATATATATATATATATATATATATATATATATATATATATATATATATATATATATATATATATATATATATATATATATATATATATATATATCAGGGATTTGCTTTAATATGAAAACAAGCCACGAGTAAGGTTGGGAAGAGTGAGTAAAATTAATTTAGATATCCAGTAGTGTATTCAGCTCCTAGCTCCAGCGGACAACTGAGAGGAGTTTCTCTTCTCTTATACCTATGCAGGAATAACCAAATAAGCACATTACATATGTGAAAATATGAATTTTTTTTTTACCCCGACCGGGACTTGAACCTAGGACTTATAATTACTAAGTCAAGGCGCTACCAACTACACAACAGAAAGTTAAATGGAATCAGTCCTTATAGCTTATATCTGCTCTACTTAGGAACGAACGCATTCTATCTGAATGCCACTGTGTTCATATTACAGATTCCCAAACCTCACTCGTGGCTTCATTTTTTGCATTTAATTCAGTAGAACCTTGACACGCTTATTTTATGTCCAAGATTAGAATCAAGGCCACAGGTAAAATATAATTTCATGTTTACAAATATAAAAATGTGCTTATATTATAATTGTCGACGTCTATACAAGAGGGATTTGAATCAAATAAAAAAAGCCACAAATAAGGTTCGGAATTGAGAGGAAATGAATCCATGAACCCAATTGTGAACTCATTCCCCCAGCTTTGCCAGTTAGCAGAGTTTTTTTCTTTTATACCTTTTCTGGTGCAGTTGGTAGTGTCTTGACACAGACCATGGGAATACTGTATGCTACATCTTTTCACATGTAAAAAAAAAATGTGTTTATATGATCGCCGTTATTTAGTAATTTGTTTTTCTTTTATATGTTTGTGAACCTTTTCTGTTTACATTTTCCTGGGATATAACAGTTTTATTATATATATATATATATATATATATATATATATATATATATATATATATATATATATATATATATATATATATATATATATATGAATCATATTTTAACCCTGACTGGGACTCAAACCCAAGACACATAATTACTGTGCCAAGGTGCTATCAACTGCACCACTGGTGTAAAGGAGAAGAAAAACTTAAAGCTTAACTGCTATACTATGAAAGAATGCAATCTATCTGAATGCCTTTTTATTCTTATTACAGCTTCTCCTAACCTAACTCGTGGCTTCGTTTTTCGCATTTAATTCAAATCTCAGCTATATAGGTACTGATAATAATCAAATAAACACATTAACATATGTGAAAACTTGAGGCATATTTTACCCCTGACCGGGACTCGAACCTAAGACACAATTACTGTGTCAAGGCGCTATCACCTACACCAATGAAGGTGTTGATGGTGCCTTGGAACAATTATGTGCTTAGGTTGGAGTCATAGTCAGGGGTAAAATATGACTAAAGTTTTCACATATGTTAATGTGTTTATTTTATTATTATCAATACCTACATAGCTGAGTGTATAAAACGAATCATAACACACACACACACACACACACACACACATATATATATATATATATATATATATATATATATATATATATATATATATATATATATATATATATATATATATATATATATATATATATATATACAGGGGGTCCTCGTTTAACGTCAAGGTTCCGTTCCTGACAGTTGATTTAAGTCGGACTTCGACATAAGTCGGAACACACCTATATTCGAATCTAGGTCCCCCAACCTAAGTTAAAAATAAGTAATTTAAAACATTTGAAAAAATATGTGATATCTTTATCTATGATAAAAAAATAGTAAAACTACATAGTATTGCTTACCTTTAAAATGTATCAATAGTAAAATTACAATACAGTGCAGTGCATTAATGGTGTGGTTGGCTTGCACACTGGAAGGGGCATTGCAAGGGAGGGAGAGACTGGCTTACGGGGAGGTGGAAGCTGGAGAGGCAGGTGCTGAGGAGATTGGGACAGGTGAGTCTGGAGAGGTAAAAAAACATAATGGAGGTACTGGGGCAGGTGAGTCTATTAAGGTAGAGGGTACTGTATCTGTTGCTGGGGGTTCTATCGTCACGAAGAATTGGTCGGCGAGTCTGGAAGGATGCCCTCTTCTTCTCCTCATATATTTCCTCGTAACAACTCAGGGCATCTTTGATCCCTCTCTCGAACTTGTTGTATTTGGCAAAGTTGGGGTCCTGAGCCTCAAGCTTTGCCAAGAATTTCTCTGCCAAGGCAAAAGATGCATCCAATTCCTTGGTTGTGAATCTCTTTGGCTATGGGCTTGGTAGTTCTCCCTCCTCTTCAATCATTTGCTTTTCCAGCTGAATGAGGTCCTTAGTAGATAACTACTTACCATGAGATTCCAGGAGCTCTTTTACATCATCAAGCTCCACCTCCAACTCGAGCTCCTTAATCATGACAACAACGTTATTGGTTACAGCCTCAACTGTCTCCTCAAAACCTCAGAAGTCATGCTCAAAATAGGGGCATGCTTCTTTCCATACCCCATTAAAGTTGCATTGCATCACTTCCTCCCAAGCATCACCAATATTCTTCACAGCACGAAGAATATTGTACAACATCCAGAAGTCCTTGAGAGTCAGGTTCTTGTCCTTCTCAGTTGCCCTGAGAGCAGTAGTAGTAGTAGTAGGCTTTAAGAGGCAATGGTCCCCCTGATCCATTGGCTGTAACAGGCATGTGGTATTAAGTGGAAGGTAAACCACCTTTACATTAGGATGAAAGTCATTCAAATGGGCAGGGTGACCAGGGGCACTGGCCAGGATTAGCAACACCTTAAAGGGCAGACCTTTATATGCACAGTACCTCTCCACTTCTGGTATAAAATGGTTGCTGAACCAGTCCTCCAATATTTGAATGGTTATCAAAGCCTTCTTGTTTGACTTCCAGATGACTGGCAGTTGGCCCTTCCAAACACTCTTGAGTGCCCTTGAATTTCTGCCATATAAGAAAACAAGGGCTTCAGCTAACAGTCTCCAGCAGTATTATCCCTCCACAGCAAAGTCAGTCTCTCCTTGCTGGCTTTATGGCCTGGTGCTGTCTTCTCCTCCTTGGCGAGGTACGTACGACTAGGCATACGCTTCCAGAATAAACCAGTTTCATCCACATTGAATACCTGCTTAGCACGGTAAACTCCCTCCCTTATCTCAACCAAAGCAACAGGAAACCTTTTTGCTGCTTCCTCATCACCACTAGCAGCTTCCCCTGGCACTCTTATATTATTCAAATAAGCACGCCTTAGAATTAAACCACCATCTACTAGCAACAAACTCCTCACCTGCACAGCCTTCCCCCTTTTCTCTTTTCAAGTCTCTCCATCTTGATCATAAGGTGACTACGCCTCATGATTACAGTGGTCATCATAGGAGTCGAACCTTTCATGTGGTCATGGATGCAATCTTTATCCTTGATAATCGTGGCCACGGTCGTACGGGCTAATCTGAGATTGTGGCCACGGTCGTACGGGCTAATCTGAGATTGCAGCCAATGTTTGTAGGAGATTCTCCCTTTTCAGCATGGTTTACCACTTCAATTTGAATGTTCATGGTGATGGCATTTCTTTTCTTCGTAGCACTGCCATCAGAACTATCACAAACATGCTTGGGAGGCATAGTAATGTCAGTAACGAGCGAACAGAATGAGAGAGCAGATGAAAACACTAGGCACAATGAGATGGGTGTAAATAAAGTAATCAGCGGTTCTTCTTCCTCTTCTAATGCCGAGTGACACCATATTCTTACACAATGCTCAACAAAGTATATAAAATAAAATCGTATTTACAGCTTTTTTTTTTAAATTTCATATAATCCTTCAATATAACCAAATATATAAACAAATATATAAAGAAAGCCACGAACTTGATAAGCATGAATACAACTGTGTTGCTAGCTGTGTATTCGTATGTATTGCAAATAAAATCGTATTAACAGCTATGTGTTTGTTTGTTTTTATATTCAATATAATCCTTCAAAATAACCAAATATATAAACAAATAAATAAATAAAGCCATTAACTTGATAAATATGAATACAGCAGTGCTGCTAGCTATGTATTTCTCCGCCCCGCTAATAAACTGTTAATTGCGCGTGGTTTAAATTTACTGCACCAGCCAGGTAGGTCGAAAATTAATCTATTAATTATTTATAGGCCTTTGACGTAATGGCGACATGACGTAACTCAGAATGACGATATATGAGAACCTACTATATATAATCGGCTCATAATATCGGCATATGAGTTTTAGCTCTGAAAAAATGATTACAAATCAAGTAGGTCGACATATTCGGGAGTGAAGAGTTTGAACCTTTACCGCTGGATGATAAACAAAGAGAGACAGCCACTCCTAATGATCATTATTCACACCACATACCCTAAATTCCAGCAGCATGACACCAATAAATCCCATTATAACTAGAATTTGGTGAATATATTTAACGTATGAACAGACGTGGACATAAATAATGAAACCACCTAACAGAATAGGGTAAAAGTGAACGCAATAGCACGTGCTGTTAAAACTAGCTAACCAAGTGGCCAATCAAAAAACTACGATATTTATTTATCTAACTGTGGTCAAGTTAAAGAGTCCTTCAGATCCTCATTCCCCGTTTCTTGGTGGGTCTCATTTTTTACTTGCTAACACAGTTGAATAATAAATAAAAGTTGTTTGAATGGTATAGCAGTGGCAATTAAACTCTTGATTCTTATAATTGAATTTGAGGAACTACAGCTAAAAAAATACTACATCTACTAAGCATGTATACAAGGACACATACATGACTGATCTAATTCACTCTCCTCACATACCTAAGTCAGACTAACTAAAAATAACACCCACACAAGCATAATATTTTCCTAGTCTCAATTAAGCACACACAGAAAATAGTAAGTACATTATAAGTATTTCTATCATTCACTCAAGATACCTAATTAGACTAGTTTTTTTAAAGAAAGATAAAAGTCAACCTATGTGGACTGGCAGAAAAGAAGCCATCATATAAACAAACCATCGGCCTATACTATTATAGTCTAGATCATAACATGTTTTCTTAGCATACCAGAAATGTCTTCAGCAGTTATCCTTAAATCATGGTTACTTTTTGAATAAGACTAATATCTTAGGGATGTCTTGTAACATAAAAACAATAAGACAAGGACTGCGTACGTCAGATAGGAAGACATTCTGCATTGGCATTCTCAAAAATCACTCCACACAAGAGACTAAGTGATATACGAGCATGGCGAAGACATGTTTTCTATGAGGAGTTAGAACACACATTATATGAAGTGCCATTTCAAAATCCAAATAAAAGGGGAGGAGTAAAAAAAAAAAAAAAGACAAAGAACTCGCCATTAGATCTGCAAAAGAATGGGTGTGCATAGACCATTGGGGGGGGGGGGGAGTAAGCATGATAACTTACTGGTACAGTTAACCTCGTCGGAGGCATCACCACAATCTGGTTCATTGTCACAGTGCCAAGAAAGAGGGATGCATTCTCCAGTGGCACACTGCCACTGATCACGATCATCAGACTTGCATTTATTGACCTCTGGAGAGGATTCAAGGAAAAGATTCATGGAATGAAAGGTATATAGAGAAGTGGAAAACAAGAAAAAAAAGAGAAACAAAATTAGCTCTTTATTTTTCAATGATTATAATTGGGTTACTTGGATATTTAGTCTTACAAAAATTAACTGGGAGTGAAGTATTGCTCTTCACACACACACACACACACACACACACACACACACACACACACACACACACACACACACAAACACACACACACACAAACCACACACACACACACACACAGTTTCAAAATATTCTTACTAGTAAAATTATATAAGTTTCTCATATTAGATTTTATAAGAATTCAGTTATTTACACCTCTTCATCTTTACACCTGTGTGTGCACCAGTCATCGTTTTACGCAGTGTCATTTGTAACCTTTATCAATGAATATTTTAGAGGTATTTGGGGATAACTAGGAAAGGGAAATGGCATCCCTATCAACTCAGAAGACAATGAAGTCGGATCATCAGTGGGGATATGAGCAAGAGCCGAATAAAATAGAAAACGGATGTTAAGCATTTCTCGTGTAAGGTAATGATTCGCTCAGTAAAGTGTGAGACAAAAAGTACATACAGAAGTGCAAAACATAATCTGAGATTACAAAAGGTATTCATGCTGTACCGGGAATTATAGAACATAAAACTAGGAGAAATAAAATGCATATCAGCTCATGAAGAACTGGGATCTGAAATTTTTCTTGTGTTGTTTTAGAATCTCCACTCATGGATGGGTGGAACGGGTCATGGAGGACCCATAGGGCGGTCGCCAGCCGGCACAGGCCCCAACCCCCCACTGTGGTGCCAAGCCACAGCCGTAACCTCCCAAGTAAACAGTTTAAACTCTCTTGCCTGGACGAGGCGTGATCCGACAACCTCGCGAATGCGAGGCCAGCGCATTACCACTGTACTAGCCAGGCGGTGGGAGTGAAGTTTAGGTCCGTAATTTTCAGTTGGTCACTACTGATAAAGGCCAAGCTCAAATTCTAACCTAACCTGATCACTTATAAAATTCAGGTACCAATTCATGCGGTCATATATATATATATATATATATATATATATATATATATATATATATATATATATATATATATATATATATATATATATATATATATCAAATAAGCACATTACATATGTGAAAACATGAATCTTTTTTTTTTTTACCCCGACCGGGGTAAAAAAATGATTCATATATATATATATATATATATATATATATATATATATATATATATATATATATATATATATATAATATATATATATATATATATATGGGCCCTCTGTACTTTAACTTTTTTCTGTCTGTCGTTTACCTTTGTGTGATATTAACTTATCTCTGCCTTGTCCATAACTTTTTCCTTTTCCTTCGTCTTAGTGTTTTCTCGTGCCCGGGTCTTTATTGACTGCGGCAGTTTTTGCCTGTCCCGGTGTCACACTCATAATATATATATATATATATATATATATATATATATATATATATATATATATATATATATATATATATATATATATATATATATATATATATATATATATATATATATATATATATATCCTTAACAATTAATCTCAAAAGATTCGAGAATATTAGGTGGTAAATATTTTGTATTATTGCCATACACAATACCCAATGAGACTTACCACAGTGTTCAGGATCTTCATCCGAGCCATCGGGACAGTCAGCCTCGGCATCGCATTGCCATCGTTGAGGAATACATTTGCCGTCAACACATCGGAATTCCGCGTCCTTGCACGACGTCACTGAGAAAAAAAAGGGGACACGTTAAAAAGGCATAGGTTCTGCGTAACAGTCCAAACTTTACAAAGGAAGGTCCGATAAAAAAGGATATACCTTTATCACACTACTAAGCATACATGAAATGGAATATTGTGGAGATCATGTGAAATACGACAACTTAGGAAGATAAAAATATAAATGTTCATTAAGCAAAACAAAACAAGATTATGGAGTAGGAGTCAATATAAAAAACAAGATTTGGAAGGAGGTAAAGTAAAATCTGAAAAAGAAGAAGATATTGATGAAGAAGAAAAGAAAAAAGAAAAATAAGAAAAGAGAGAGAGAGAGAGAGAGAGAGAGAGAGAGAGAGAGAGAGAGAGAGAGAGAGAGAGAGAGAGAGAGAGAGAGAGAGAGAGAGAGAGAGAGAGTCAATAACAAGAATGGAGAGAAACAGGAAAAGATGGAATGGAAGAATATGGAGGATTACGTGGGTGTAGACGATGATGGTGGATGGTGGGGGGGGGGAAGAACGAGAGTTAATAACATTGAAGGGTCTGAAATCCTCTTTCAGAATCCTCACTTGACCTCCCCCCCCCACAAAGACTGAGACAACAAAATCCTCCTGGGACATCTAATGTCAAGTCTCTCTCTCTCTCTCTCTCCTCTCTCCTCTCTCTCTCTCTCTCTCATCTCTCTCTCTCTCTCTCTCTCTCTCTCTCTCTCTCTGCTCTCTCTCTCTCTCTCTCTCTCTCTCTCTCTCCCCTGTAACATAATCCCTTTCCATTCAAAATTCTGAAGCAAACTCCTGCGAAAATATACCTAAATGTATTGACTTTTTTGATAAAGTGTTAACAATAATAACAAATAATAACAACAACAACAATAATGATAATAATAATAATAATAATAATAATAATAATAATGATAATAAGAATAATAACTAATAATAACAAGTAATAATGATAATAAAAATAATAAATAATAATAATAATAAACATCTGCCTATGACAGTAGATGTTAAATCTCTCAAGAAATGTCAACACAAGAAGCTTTACCCTGTCACCTTCAAACTTGCCTATTATTGATTGTACAGACACTAGTCTTCCCTCTTCTCTTGAGATGTGAAGGAGAGGAAGAGGAAAAAGAAGAAGACCGTGCAGGCGGAGGTAAAAAAGACACAGAGAAGGCAGAAAAGAAATATAAGAAATGAAGAAGAGGAAGAAGAAGAAGAGATTGAGGAAGAGGAAGAGAATAAAATGGATAAGATGAAATGGAGGAGGAGCAGAGTAGAAAACGATGAAATGAAGGAAAAGAAAAAGATGAAGCTGGAAAACAAGACAGACAGGAAAAAAGGAATGGAAGATAAAATGAAGAAATGGTAGGAATGAGAAAAATTAAGAAGGAGAAAGAATAGAAGAAAAAAAAAAGAGTAGGAGGAGCAGAGGGAAAAAGAAGGAAAAGGGACAAGAAAAGGGGACAAGATTGCGTACAAGGGAATTTCCTACACCAACATGGGCCATCGCTGTTTGATCTAGTATTGACAGATAATGTGTTGCATATTGAAACAATTGAATATGAACCACCAATTGGAGAGGGTGACCACTGTGTTATTGATGGAGTATATCATCGAAGATGTTCAGCCTGAGAGTAGAGGCACTGAGGAAACGAGGAGGAACTATCCAAAAGGAGATTACATAAAAATGAATGAGCTTTTTGCAGTTGTTGACTGGATGACCTTATTTAACAAGAAATCTGTACAAGAAATGTAAAACATCTTTCGTGAAGAATATGGGAAGATGGTAGATTGTTGCACACCTTCCATCAAAATAGGAGTTATTCATGCCAGAGATATATGGTTCAATATCAGAGGCACTAATTATCATATTTGAAAAGTCACTGGAGTCAGGGGAGACTCAAAGATGCTGGAAACAAGCGAACATGGTACCTATCTTCAAAAAGGGAAGGAGGGATACGGCTCTAAACTATATACCCGTTTCCTTGACCAGCATAGTTTGCAAAATTTTGGAAACACTCCTCAGGAAACATATCTCTTTGCACTTGGAATCCTTCAACTTTTTGTCAGTGAGACAAAATGGCTTCAGAGAAGGTAGATCAAGAGTAGCAAACTTATTAGAATTTTATGATGAGGTAAGCCGAATCTAACAGGAACGAGAGGGCTGTGCAAATATATTCCTGGACTTCCAGAAAGCATCTGGCACTGTCCCACAAGGGAGACTTATTAAGAAGCTGGAAGCAATGGCAAGAACAGGCGGAAATGTCTTGGAATGGATAAAAACTTACTTATAAGGAAAGGAACAGAGGGTTAGAGTAAGACACTCAAAGTGTCTGAATGGAGAAGAGTTAGTAGTGGAGTTCCACAGGGTTCAGTTTTAGGGCCACTTTAGTTCCTTGTATACGTAAATGACCTACCAGACTTTGTATATTCATTAAGGAATATGTTTGCAGATGATGC